>VYXF01012343.1:381834-416454 GCA_013397295.1 Polioptila caerulea | reverse complement strand
TGTGGCTGCCCGGCCCTGTCCTGGCTGCTGCAATTTCTGGCCACATGGGCGCTCTCCGTCATGGGGCTGCTCTTGGCTTTGGAGCCTCTCTTGACTTCAGGGTCTGGCGAGCTCTTTGGTGAGAAGCTTGGCAGCTTTTTACCACCCCTCCGAGAACAAGAAAATCTCAGCCGGGCCAGGGAGACCAGATCAGCCCGAGCCCGCCCCCTCCAAGCCGGGAGTGAAGTGCCCTCCCCTCCACTTTTTTTTTGTCTTAAGAATGTGTTTTTACAAAAGTGTGGCAACTTTCTCATTGGCTCTATTGAAACAATGCTACCCTACAAGTTCCAAGCTCAGAAATAACTCTGGGCATGTCAAAACGGGGTGATATGATTAAAAGAATCCTAGAAGCAGAGTATCTGTAGCTTCGAATGGGAAATGCTGCAGAAAGTCCTTGTGGAAAAATAGAGGTCTATTTCCCACAAATAGTACATTAGAACTTCACCCTGAGTTTCAATAGTGAAACATATCTGTATAGTATGCAAGACATATTTAATGAAGCAAGAATGTGTCATCTCCCATGCTCTCACAATAACGTGGTTCTAGGATTACAGTGATAATTGGACAGATGGATCAGATGTAACACTGATACCACAAACAAAAATATTTCGGGTTTGCACTGATGTTCAGCGGGACAAAGACTTATGAGCAGACAAAACTCAGCCTCTAAGAACATCGAGCTCTCAGCATCTAAGCTTTTGCTTATTTGGAGGCCTAATAGAAGCCTGTCATGGGTTGCAGTGCAAAATGTAATCAAAGGTCTCTTATTCTATCACCACCGGTTGGAAATGGGGTGGGGGAGGTGATGGAATCTTCTATTAATAGGACAGCTGATAAGAAACCACCAAGAGCAGTTTCTTTATCTCTTCCACCACCCATCCTCCCTCCAGGGAGAGATCTTCTGCTAATGGGCCACTGAGTCCACTGATAAACTTAAGTCATCCCTTGGGAAATGCTCCATCCAGGGCGAGGAGCCAAGTCTCTCTACCTGGATAAAAACCTGAAAATTGGGACACCAAGGCAGCCTTCTCCACTGCACTCCTAGAGGAACACCAGGCCCATCTATAACCACTGGACCTTCAGCAGAGGGCTGTACCTTTCTCCAGGATCACTGCTCCAACAGAGCCACATCTGCTACTCCAGGAGGACTGCAGCCACCATTCCAACGGGACTGCTACCAACAGGGTGTCAGGTTGTATTCTGACTCTGGCAGTGGTTTTCTTTTTCCTTTGTATTATTGCATGTATTTTGTCTTCCTTTTCTTTTTTCCCCCCTTTTCCTAGTAAATTCTATTTCTCACTTGGAGTCTCTCTCTAGTTTTGCTTTGAAACCAAAACAAAGCCATAATTATTTAAGGGGAAGGGGTATGAAATGCCCATACCACCCAAGTCCAGTTCAGAAGGTGGCTCAGAACCCTTACCCTGACCAGCATTGAACAGTTAGGGAGGAACAAATGTTTGGGAGTAATAATCAAACGCAAGTCAAACTGTCAAGTTTACATTTCACAAATGGCACTGAGGTATTTGTAAAGGAAAGCTATGAACAGAAACCAAAGATTTATTGAATAGTTGTTGCATTTGAGAAGTCTCAACCAGCACGGATATTATCTGCTTTTCAAACAGCTCTCAGAAAGAATTTTTAATTATCAAACTTTCCCATCACCTCAACTGACTCCCCAAAAGGCCTTGACAGATAATCAATAGACAGCTGTCTGTGCACTACACAGAATTTACTCTGCTGCCTTCACTACAACAGTAAACTGAAAATCCCAACATCAAAATCCCAAGAAACAAAACCAGTACAGCATTAGATAAAATCACAATTTTCCCAGCAGCAATATTACTAATTATAAATAAAGGTATCAATGAACATTCACGTCCCATTAGCACAATGAAATCTAAGAGAAGGGGAATTACAGGGGATTATAACCTTAACCATATTGTTCAGCAGCAGAGATTGATACCATGGCCGGATTTGTAGGTGGTCACTTCCTACATACTGCACTGAAGTGCTTTGCAGGGCTTCAGTTTCAATTCTTAATAACTTTTGGTAGCATGAGCACAGATATTTTATGATTTGTCTTGTTTTGTTCCTCTTCATGAGGTTTCATTCATTCCCTGCATACTAATCCGTTATTTTTTTAACTATATCCTCATATACAGTAGAAAATAAAGTACAATGCTGCATGGAAGAAACCAAATTGGAAGAGAACTGGCTGTTAAGTACTTTTACCTGAATTACTGCAATATTAGGTTCCACAAAAAAAAAAATCACAAAAATTATTTGTCAAAGGAAGCTTTTGCCTTAATATAGGTACTCTTGGGATTCCAGCTATTGGAGCTAAGCAATACAGAAGCGTCAGTTGTGTCCTTGTACCCTACTCTGGCATTTATGCTTTTGTACTCTGTTCCCCTTTACATCTCAGCTTTAGGCAACCTTTCACTAATCCCAGCTTTCCATATCATATAATCACATGATTTATTTGCATCCTATTCCTGTTTCAGTATGGAAAACCCACTGCTGTGTTAGCAGAGCAGGTGAGATAGAGTCTGCCTGAAGTTTACAGCTAATACATTAGGGTAAGATAGCATACCATTTAATTAAGAATTGTATTCAGTTATTACGTACATAAACTTGCCACTTAATGGTAAGTAATATTCACACAGTATTTACTTGACTATATGATGGACAACAATTTTACTGTCTGAATAACATGACTTTATACCTCTGAGGCTGAATCCACTTTCTGCTTGTTGAGAAAAATCTAATGTAATTCACACAAAGCAAAGGCCTACATTTTAATAATTAACACTATTCATTACCTTTAAAGGGGCTAAAAATACATTTAAAAACCCGTTCCTGAATGCCAGTGTTTAAAGGAGAGAGTTGCTCAGAATATACAGAATGCTTAAGCCAGCTGGAAACCCAGTCTCCACGCCAGGAACCGTCCAAGTCCCCGGCCAGGAAATGCAGGAGCCTGCAGCAGTGACTGAGGGCGAAACTTCAGCGAGGGACAGACACAGGGGGACAGACGTGCAGGGAGGGCAGATCTCTGTACACAGCCACTCCTGCAGCACAGTCCCTCTCCCCCCGAGCACGGCTTAGTTCCTATTAATGCCTTTGTTCCTTTCTGAAAGCCACTTAATTGTCCAAAATAACTCCGATCGAAGCTATTCGTTTGTCATTTGAAATAATCTTAAAATATAAGACATGGCAGCAGCCAGCAGGGAACCTGTAAGCCTTCCCTGCTGGAAATCCACCACCAGCTGCTGTGAGACAGCAGTTCCCTTTCTTCTTCCCTCTCTGGGCTAACACTGGGGAGGGCTTTTCTCTGGAATCTCCCCTGAGCAGCACCAGCAGAAGCACCTTCAGCTCCACGGTCTGCCGCCACCCACCAGGCACCGACAGCTGAGCCTCTGCAGACTCTGCACCCTGATACAAACACATCTGCTTCCCCAGCCAACCTCTCCTCATTTTTTCATCTTCCCAACCCCTTTCCCCTTCTGCCTTTTCTCCCCACACCCCGCTATCCCCCACAAGTGAAAGCAGCAAGTAAACAAAAGGCCATTCAGCACATCACCAGGGTTGAAATGAACTCAACTGCTCTGCAAGGATGCTCCATAATTTTTCCCCAAATTCATACATAAAATACACTCCTTACTGTAACTGGGAAGAAAACATCACTTGCTGGTTGGTTCTTCAGCACTTCAAACTGCCAGGATTGTGATAGAAGTAGTGTAACATTTGGGGTAGAAAATCCACTAGTAAGTAATTCCTAGGGTAGGAATTCCAGATATATGGTGAGGACATAGCATAGAAAACACTTTATTTATGATTTACAAAATCTGTTATTGTTACCAGATAACATAAGATTAAAAAATAAAATCCCATCATTTAAAGCCTACAAAAATCTAGAAGTGTAGATTATTTTCACACAAGCATTCTCATTTATGGTATATAATCACATGTGCTTTTACAACCATTGAAAATAAAACAGTCCTTCCATGACTTGAAACAGCTCTTTTTTGAGCATACAAGAGATACCATAAATTGGATTAAAGCAAACCTACACGACTTTGGAACCCATATGTCAAACTTACAAAGTTTAAGAAAGTTAGTTCTTTGAGGACTAGAACTCCAATACATTACAAAACTTTTTCCCATGTGAACCATTTATGCAAACAGAAACTAAAGAACAACTTTAAAGCTGACATAATAAGAAAAACATGGAATGAAGTTCGTTTCTGGTGCTATTCCATTCAGTTACACCATGGGTCAACTTGGCCCATGATCCGTGGAAATACTGTCATGATTCATCACAGTAAAGAAAACCACCAAAAACTTATTTCATTAAAGCATCATATACACTAGATAAACTAGAAAACATTTGTCAGAAACATTTCAAAGTATAATTTCCACCAGCATTAAATAAATTCAATCATCTTAAATGCCTTTTGATTTTATGTTCTCAGAGCAAATTTATTTTGTCAAATTACCATTAGATGCAAACAAGAATGAGCTATTATAATGCCAATATTACCTTAGTCAAGCAGATTAACTCTTGCTAATTATTAAATTACACATCTGGCCTGCTGCATATTCTCAGCTGGCACCAAGTTCTAATTAGCTATTTGGAAGTGCTCGGGGTGGTAGCTGAACACCCTCTGTGCGTAAGGGTCGCTGGCCGCCGCGGGTTTCTGTGCCGGGTAGTAGTGGTAGCTGTCGGCATGGAAGTGCTCGCAGTGCAGGCTAATCCACTCTCGCTCCGTGCTGTACCTTTCAGCTTCGGCCAGGATCCTGGTCAGAGCCATGATGTAGCTCAGAGCCATCTGCAGGGTCTCGTACTTGGACAGTTTCTTGTCTTGCCCCCACTGCGGCACCACCTTTCTCAAGCGATCGAAGGCCGTGTTCAGCCCCTGCATGCGCCTCCTCTCGCGGGCGTTGGCGGCCAGCCTCCTCTTGGCAGCGTTCTCCATCTTCTCCGAACTGCACTTCACAACACAGCTTGCTCCACTTCTGCACTGCATGTCTGGCTCCACGCCTGAGCCCAGGTGACTGGATTTGCAGGTTTTCATAGTCAATGAAGCTTCACTTTCACAGGCACAAAGATCACCTAGTAAAAACTAGATATCTAAAAAGTGGTAAGGAAAGCACTCATGGAGTAGCCTTCGTATCTCTTGAACCTGTTTCCTGATATCAATTATGGAGTACTTTTCTTGGCTTTTAAAAAAATAAATATAATAAAATAAAAGTTCTTCTGGTTCTTCTGGAAATGTCTGAAAATCATTTCTTATTGTTGAAAGAAAGAATGAAGCATTTTTTATGTCTTATCCTTTCATTCTTTTAATTGCTTTAATCTCAAAGAGAGAGAGAAAACAATGAAATCTCCATTCTCAAAATGTATGTTACTGAAGAAAACGGTCCATTTAATCCAAGAAGGATCTTTCTGAATTAAAGGCACAACTCCAAATGGCTCTTCCAAAGGAGAGGAGTTCTGATTCAGCCCAGGAGAGTGTTTTGCGATGGTGAAGGGTTGCGATCTGCAGTCGTGACTTCCTAAAAGAGATCTCTTTTTCCTGGGCTCCTGCCGGCCAGCAGCGACTGTGCGGAGCGGACCAGACGAGGCTTTATAGAAACTGCCAAAGCTAAACAGGTGGCAGCAGGTGGGCGGGCGGCACTCTGCTGCCATCCCAGCACCTTCCCACCCTGGGAACTACAGGGGGAAGGAAAGCCAAACAGTAAAATCCCAACACTACAGCCTTCATCTGGTGAGAAGTCTTCCAAAGCCATTCTGTCCAGCCCTAACAACTTGCCATCTGGAGTAGTGTCTGGCTGGCCCCACAAGACTCTGGGCAGTTAAGCAAAAGACCTTTTCAATGGATAATCTGTTGCAACTCGGGGGGAAAAAAAAAAAATCTCTGTGCATTGTAGTATTTGTACATTAAAACATGTGAAAATTCTGGCTAAGTATTGAGGATAGAAGAAATGACTGCATTAATGAAACAGGAGGAAGAGCTAAAAGACACGTGGCCAAGAATACCACTGTTTTGCACATATGGTACCAAAATAAGTAAACTCAAATTGTTAGAAACCCTACGGGATTCACAATTTTAATATTGTATAAAGCACACAACATTGCAACCAGAGTAGTATCTTGAGGAAAAAAGGGGATTATATATTTGCCTGCCAGCAAACTCAGTCATTAAAATAATTTAATTATATTTAAACAGTTAAAATGTAGCTATAGATTTATCTAATACTTGCAAAAACATTTAGATGGGTTATGATAGTTATACACAAAAGCATATAAGTACATGTGAGAATGCAAATCATCTGAAAACTGCCCTTTTTAATACATCCTATTATAGATGTGTATTTGACGTGAGTTAAAGGTGTCTTTTTAATAACATCCCTAAATAAGTGACAAGAATAAAAGAGGACGCAAAAAACAAATTTGCTTGCTGGCAGCAAGGGATCAATTCTGCTACCAACTGTAATGACAGGGAAGCCACAATATACACACACCCATGCCCCATAATTTAAACATCTTTCTTTTACTGTACTTGCACTACTAAAATCATAAGTACATAAACTTACAAGGAAATACCATATGATCTTTTTATGATGTACACAAAAGGAAAAAAAACCTGCCACACAATGATTTATTATCTGTATTGATTTCAAACTTAATTAACTTGTTACCAGCATTCATAAATTAGTAACTTTTTTCATTAGAGACTGAATACTGTATATTTATTTAGAACTATAGCTCAATTGTTTTCACTATGACTCCAAAACTTGGTGTAGCTGTAAACAGCTGATTAATCCCCAGCAAAAGCAATGACAATGAAACGAGGTTGAATAATCCAAAAACAATAGGATGCAATTGAACACTAATGGACTCCAGCATGACAGATGTTGGACGTCGGCTGTTACGCCCAGTTGCTCTGCTCTTAATATTCTGCATCCTAATGATCATGAACAGAGGTGATAGTTGGGGTAGGGAGTCTCCATTATTCCATTATCAAAATGTATGCCACTTCTTCAATTTTTAAAGAAGTGCAACTCCATCACGTTTCATTAGAAATGTTCGACTTGGCTATCTGTGTGCGCTGACCTATTCTCCCGAACATAAAGAGCTACTACCACACGCTAAAACGCCACTTTCTGATTATCTGTGTGAGAGCAGCCCCCTTCAAAAACCCACGGAAACATATGTCTTTCCCAAAAGGATCAGCAATTAGAACCTGTGAGATTTCTGTTTCTGAAGATGCTCCATGGGAAGTACCGCATGTGCAGCAGAAAAGAAAATCCACATCTGATCTTCACGCCATTGCTAAAGCATATTTTAGTGCTACAGCAGCCTTCTATCCCAAATAAGTTTGTTAATTAAACCCTCTGTCTCTTACAATGAATGTCAAATGATTTTTCATGTAAAAGAACACCAGAGAATTAAGGTGCTCTGCAGGTTAATGAATACTGTGTGTTCTCATGAAATAACTGTTACTCAATTCAGGTAATTAATCACTCTTTATCTGAAGAGTGCTGCTAACATCATGCCATAAATATGAAAAACTGCGTTTTAAAATAGAGCACTGTATTTTTCCACTTGGCAGCAGTTTTCTTTTTTTAACTTAATATGTCCTGCCAGTATAAATTCCAGTGAACACTTCAAATATATTGAAAATCACAGTGCTTCAGCAACTTTGTATTTTACTTCTCTGATGCACAGTAACACAGTACACAGCAGTGCTGTTAATTTTCCCTTCCTAATTGATTCACCACCATTATCAGGCTTTCACTAACACACCACTGTAATCTCAAGAGAGAAGCTGTAATTTATCTCTCCTACTGAGCACACTGTAACTTCAGCTTAAATGATTTACTATCAAATCACAGGACACAGCCCAGATACATTTAGACTAACAACGAACTAATAACAGGATTTTACAGCTCACAGGCAAAGCTACAAAATGCTGGTGGATCAAAGCACCTGCTTTATATCACTTAAAATTTTGTAAAGTTCCTGCCTCATGAAAACAAAATACAAAATGTATCAAGGTCTTATCCACACCAATCTAGTTCATTTGCACAGCCCCCTTGCATAGCCTTATGATAATGCTGCCTCAAACTAAAAAATAATCTGCTTTATTGCTCAGTGAATAAGAGAAAGGGTATCAGTTGGAATTTTCACAGGTTTCCTTTACTCGGTTTGATTTCCTATATATTTGAGCTTGTCTCAATTAGTGCTTACATAATCTTATTCCCTCCTCCCTTTACTTTTAACAATTTTTCATATATATTACTATTTGAAATATTTTTTTAAATCATTATCACTATTTTTATTATATATTTTTTAAAAGCTATTACTATATCCTGATGTGAAAAACTGCTGTGGTGTTAAAACTTTTTCTTAAATCCTAACTTACATTAGTTTCATAGGTTTTGTACAGCTACCATTTCTCAAAAAATGCCCTTTTACTCTTTTTCTTTCCTCATAAAATAATCTCAAGCCAGAAAAAGACTAAAATCACCAGAAAGAAGTTCTGTGTCTACCCAGTTGCTCAAATTTTAATCTTTGATTCTCTAACTATGTAGGTACCAATTCAGTGCTACTCCATGATCCTTGCAGCATTATTCCTGAGTCATATTTTAATTCTAAAACAGTATCATTAACCAAAATATTATGTTTCCCTCAGAGAAAAACAAGAGACAGATAAGAATGCTATTTCAGTCATAAACCAGATTGTTTTAGCAACCTCAAGTCACCACCAATATTAGGAAAATAAAGGAGAGTTTCAATCCATTAAAGAAATTAGCTAGTTTCAGGATTTTTGACTACATAAACCCATTCAAAATTGTCTGCTAGGTATCCAAGCTAAAAACTCAAATGCAATTAGTGCAGCACCCACTAATAGATGAATGTCTTTCACCTGTACTACTACGGAAAAACAATTTAATTACTTTTATTGGGGATTGACTGCAACCAGACACTATATTTAAAATTAAATGAAAGCTATATTTCTGGTTAAAGTCTAATTCCTCCCTACTTTCTCTACCTGCATTCATAAAAACATATCCAAGCAAGGTATCAAAACAAGAACCTTACCTCTCCCTTCTAGCCAGAACTATTTCCTCTCAGGTAGATCCTTTCTAAAAGCCCCAAGACTCCTCACCACTGCTGCTTACCATGAGCAAAGCAGAAAGACTGGCATGCTGTATGCTGCCTAATTAAGAGCAGGTGGGTAACTACCAAAATATGACCATCCTTAAGGGCCCAATTTCTTGTAACATTTGACTCAGCTCACAAGAGAGGCTAGAAATCCATGGTGTGCAGAATCACTTCTTTTCCCGCCTTGGTTATTTGTACTGTTTTCCCTGTCACAGCTATCGGACTATCCAAAAACAACAATTCACTAGAGAATGATGTATCCTGAAGGGACTCTTAGTAACTAATACAGGAAAGGGAGAAACAATCTTCAGCTGCAGGAGGAGTTTGCAGTCATTTCACCTGGGACTTCCCACTCGTACTGGACACCCTTTCCTACGAAGGGCTTAGAACAGTTCACTTTCCTCATCAGTCTCTCTGGGCTGAGCTCTTCTTTCTAGCAGCTCAGGTAACTGTCCCAACTCCACTTAAGGCTCTACCTGCCATACTGCCCTCCAGTTACCACTCCTCAAGTCACCCATTTCTCTTTTGTTCTGCATTATCCTTCTGACCTCCCTCAGGTGAGGCTCAAAAAGCAGAACTTTCCCCAGTGATCCTGCACAGAACACCTTTCACCAAAACTTTGTTTGAAAGCGTGCTTTTACAACAGGAGGTCAGAAACCTCTTTAAGAAAACAAAAGGGAGAAAGAGTCCTTTAACCACATTGCTAGAGGAGCATGTCTATAACATTTAACTGTTCCTCACCAACATGATATATTGAGTTTGGTTACATTATGTACTTTTGCATACACATACAAAACAGATCATGAAAGAATTTTCCATCTAGAATCATATTGCAACCCACTGCACCTCTAGAGCAGCAAAAAAGCTCTGATGCATTACAAAGGTAGTGAATTTTCCAAGTATCATATATATCTCATGTGCTTAAAAATACAGTTATCTCTATCAAGGTCAACTGCACCTGCACATGCTCAGCAATTTGCAAAAGCTGTCCTGATGTTTTCCACAAGGGAACCTACAGACACAACACATGGCAACCTGGCACAATGCTCACTGGCCACTGCTCCAGTAGAACTGTTCAAGGAAGCTTTGCTGCTGCAGTACTACAGCTGGGGGAGCTTGGTTCCACAGCTGAACCAGCCACGGTGAAATACTGACTCTCTGTTCATCCTTCAGCTGTGAATTAACTTGATCAGCACTATCTCCAGTACCACTTGGCAATACAAATTTTTAAAAAGTTAAAAATACTTGTTAAGCATTACATAGGCATTCTGACACAGGCAAGAGCAGAACCTATTTATTTAAGATGTAATTCAGTTTCTTTAAGCACCTTTTGTTTCCCTATGTACTCAGTTTCAATGAGACAAGAGGCTTCCAGAGAAGACCTTCCATTACTGTATGGCTTGAGACTTACTAAAAGCACTATGTATGCTCTGCACCATGAAACAGATGAGGGAAGGAAGCTATTTTATCCTCCTGATTCCAGACAGGAATCACTGTTTTCATGATCTTTGATAGATGTTTTTCTAACCCGTTCTATAAAACCTCTACCAGGGTAATTAGCAGCACAAGGGGTCAATTATTATCTTTTCATAGATCAGATACCTAAGGATTAGAAAAATTACATACTTTGTCAGCTGATTTGACCACATTTTCTCACAGCAGAAGGAATTTTAAACTCAAGACTCTTGGGTTCAGTGCTAGATTCTGGAGAGAGCAATTCCCCAGAGGTTGTTCACCTCTCAGTCCTGAAGATCTTATCTTAGCCCTTCTCTCTCTTGTGGCCCCTCCCCTTTCTCTAATAACTTTTTCAGGCGTCTCTCATCCAATTATCACCCTGCCCACTCCTCACACTGTGCATCAGTCACTCTGTAAAATACAAAGGGGATATTCGAGCTTACAGGGATGGGAATTCTCATGTTTATCCCCTGTGCCCACTGGCCCCCAAATACCACTGGTTGGTCCCTACAGTCTCAAGCCAGAAATGTTTGCTCCAGACGGATTCTGCAGAGATGGCAACCGCCAAAGCCCAACTATTTATGAACCTGCCTGTGTGCACTGGTTTTTAAAACTTTAAAAATGTAGCTAAATTTAATGAGATGCTTGACACTGACACAACACCACCCCTACAAATGAAACAAAACCACAAGTCCCAAGCTTGCTTCAAAGAATGGATGAACCAAAATATTTTAACAGGAAATCAGCTGTGTTCTTCCTTAACCACCAGACATGGTCAGACAGCCTCAAGCAGAGGGTATGATTTGTAATTACATTTTACCTGCTGACAGGTCAGCCTTTTGCTGGATCAGGTGGTGTTATGGCTTTCCTGTCCCTAGGAGCTGCTTCTCCCCAAACACCAACATGGGGGGCAACGCAGCAGCCACAGACTGAGTCAGTTCCCCACCCCAACCTTGTGAAAAAACAATCTTTCTTACCCTGTAGTAAGTTACTCCTAAATTACCCATTTGCTATGACATCAAAAGCACAAGAAACAAATTAACATCATTGCAACCACTGCTAAAAAACCCCCTCAATTTCATTTGCTCTATACTAAAAAAAAATACCAAGACCATTCACAAGTTAGCCTTTAAAATTGATTTTCTTTCTTTGGAATTGAGTAGAAAGCCAACAAAAAGTCCTGAAAATAGAAACTGAATGGGTAACTACACTGAGAGACACTATGGAAATTCATCATGGAACAAAATTATTTCCCTAGAAGACTCTCCCCAGCTGTTGAAGATCATCAAGATGTGAAAACACAACCCCTTTTTATTTTTGATAAACGTTTTTCTCTTAATATCTGGGGGTTGTATTCCTGATACACAGGAGAACTAAACAGTGTCTACAGACTTTAGTATTGGCAATGAACTGACTTAATCACAGCCTATGGAAGAGAGAGCTGTTAGAGGAGTGGAGCTTTCTGTTTAGTCTTGAGGGGACAAAGAGGAGCAGAGAAAGGGAGATATAAAAGGTGTGTCATGGTATCAAAGGAGAGGAGTGTAAGAATGTGCTCCCACTGAGTTCCTCAAATACCTCATCAGAAAAAACACTTATTTACAATCAAGCAAACAAAAAAACTGCTTGCACATGCAGATTTTGGTCAAACAAGGAGTTTGGTGTACTTCAAAAGCAGAAAAAAAAATTGAAGCATTTTATTATTGAATTACATCTTATTTAATTAAAACTTTTCTGCATAATTCGTAACTGTGGAAAAAAATGCACTCCGTGCATAAAAGAACTATTTCTCTCCCCAGACATGAACAGCTAGTCCATCTCACTTCTAGTGAGATTTTTTCCTCACACGCCAACTGTCCATGGGACAGGACCAATGACAGCCACTCCGAACATTCAGCTTTCCATTCCTTCCACCAAGAACATTGATTTTCTCACTTCTTTTCGACACTGGAAAGTCAGTCTATTGTCTATTCTCTACCAAGAGGTATAAAGACCTCAGACTGAAGCTGACACCTTCCCTGCACCTGTTGCCACAAAACCCAAGGAGACGTGGAAATGAGTGCTGCAATCCACTCATGGGACACTACGACTTGGGCAGTTTTTATACTGTAAAGACTTTGCAACCTGCAGCCTGCTTCACTCTAAGTACAGAAATAATGAATGTGCAGGAATACAAGGTAGTTTAAGGACAAAACTGAGAGTTGAAATTGTTAAAAACAGAAATACTTTTATACAAGTAGACAAAAAACCAAAAGCTAGTAGAGAATGATCCCCTTTTTGAGACGCAGAAAAGTACACAAGGAAGAAGCTCTGTGTAGGATCTTATCTGTAGGATAAAATATAGTATCTAATGCCATAAACCTCTAAAGACCTGAGTATATTTAATATTCAGCCCTGAGAAATCTCACTGAATTGAATGGCAGTCTGCTTACAATATTGTACACCAGTACCTGGAATTTCAGGGAGAAAAGTGATGAAAAGGCAACAGGGAAAAACAAGGGCTACAAGATGAGATATAAGCAGAGATACAAGCAGGAATAGAAAGTGACAATAATAAAACATAGGAAGGCTTCAAGTGGACTGAGCTGCAACAGTTTAGTGGCAGGAACACATAGCCCCAATATTAGGAACTGTCTTTGTTTTATTTCTTCTCAAGCCCTCTGACTGATTATTGTAACACGGAGAAGAGAATGTAATGTAATTCGGAAATGAATTACAGTTACACAGCTGGTTCCTAGCAAATTGGGAAGAAGACCCTAAAAAGTCCTCATCTCCCCAAAACATAATTAATGCTATAGTTAACGTTACTTGCTCAAAACAAAATCATGTATAGATTGTGCCTTAGTTAATTGACTAATCTAAATAAATAAAGCAGGAACAATGGAGAGAATGATGCCAAAGGATGCTGTAAGCTTTTTATAAAATCATTTTTCCCTTCAGAAGGAGTTATTTTCTTGTGTAAACAGGCATAAAATTACTACCCAGTGCCCTGCTTCTCATTGATTTCTACTTGGCACAGTTTGCCAGATGCTGTTTGGTCTAAGTGTTGCCTTGACCTCCACTGGTGACGCTGGCCCCTTTCTGCTTTGTGGCACAGCATTTTCCCAGCAGGGAGGTCCCACCCCTCTCATAGTTCAGTTGCAACTTTTGCTAAAGGCTCAGAGGTTACCCATATGTTGTAGTGGAGGGGCCAGCCTGGCTGGAATTAACTCAGGAGTGGCGTCCAGCTTTGTGGCTGGAGCTGGCCCAGAGGAGATTATAAATGCCCCAAAACTAATTAAATATTTTGTCTCCTGCTGGTAAACAAAAGCGAATGAGGGCAAAAATACGAAATGCCTGATTTAACTAGGATCTGTAAGTAGCTTGACAACAGCAACCCTGAAGCCAGCGATGCATGATTTAAAAGCCCCTAATGGGTCAAGGCTGTTACACAAATGAGACTTTTGTCGATTATCCTTCACTTCATATATTTGCAAAACTGTTACATAAATGTACTTCCTATCAGTTATCGAAGCACTTCACATGAGCATTTCTGGGTAAGAGCCATGCAGTCCAGATATTTATTTTACTTTCTTAACTTTCATTTTTGCACTGAAGAAATACAGAAAGTAAATATAAACGCCAAAGAAATAGGTACAAATAAGAAGTGACAGCATTTTCAGTAACATTATCAAGGATCTGAACTGTCAAGTGTTGCTTCATAAAAACGAGAGAAGAATTCTCTCAGTTAATAATAGATCTGGAAAAAATTTTTTCAATTCCTTTTTCTCAACTAAGCGCCTTCTTCTAGGCACTTCTATTTAAATATATATAGTACATATAGAATATATATAATCAGTTAAATTATTTAAATGCAGAATAATATATATTTAATCAGTTAAATTATTTAAATAATGGATCAAATGCTTTAGATATATATAATTCACATTTCATGTATTCAGTTGTGTAAATCAAAAATCCATTCTAATGGCATTTTAAATATTGTATGTCCATAAGGGTATATACTATATCTTAAAATACACTGCTGCACTTACATATTTCTTTTAGAAATATGTAAGAATTGTCACATAAATATTCCACGACAATGTTTTAGAAGGTGAAGTGATGAAAAGTCTCACAAAAAAAAAAAATCCTGTTACTAGAGAAAATGAGAATTCTAATTTGATGTTCTGTATACTAATTTCCCATTCATGTTTAACTTCACGTGTAATCCTTCTGCAGCTAATGGGACTAATCCAGTATCCACAGGTAAAAATAGCTGTAAGGTTTGGTTGTCCAGGACCCCAGTGCATAATGCTGTGAACTAGAAAGTGACTTGTTAATGAAAGCAGAGCATTCACCTCATATAGGAGGGTATGTGTTCAATCTTTATATTTTCTATAAGCCAAATTTTACTTGCTTTTTTGATAAAACCTTTACAGTGAGGTTATTCTTATCTGCTGAAATTTGAAGCTTACTCAAAAATGGCAAGGATCAAGTATATGAGTAAAAGAAAAGGAAAGCTTAAAATGAATTGGGGGTGTATATATATATATATGCACACACATATAAAATATACAAAATATATAAAGATCTAACTTAATTTTTATTGTAATTTGCCATTAGATTTTTACTTTATCATTTAACTGTTATGCAAATTAAGAAATCCCGAGACAGTTGAAGTAAAAATTTATACCAAGGGCTGATGTTGCAATTACTGCTTTCCAAATTAAGGAGGAACTCTTGTAGCTCTCTTGGTCTGCACCCTGCCCAGACAGCTGAGCGCCTCATATTCCACATCTGCTCTTTTGTCTGGATGGACAGCAGGACGCCACAGAGGTTTCCCCGTCAAAAGAAGGGCAATTCTAAAAGATTAAGACGTTCTAGTTAGGCACATGGTAACATTTGATGTTTCGGATCTTCAGCTCTCCCAAGTGTCGCGTTTGCGAGCCCCAACGGATTGGATGTGACGGGTGTATTCTAAAAGCTACCAGGAAAGGCAGTTGTGAATAAAGAAACACTTAATGTCATGCCTGCTGATAGATAATGCTGGCTCAGAATGCACAAAGGACAACGTTTCCCATCAGGTACAATAGAATAAAGTGATAAGCTATGGCTAGGAGAGCAAAAATATCACCGCACTCCACGTACACAGCAAAAGGACTGAACATTTTGATATCAAAAAGCTTCGTGTTTGGTTGTTTTCTCCCATGAACCTAATTGCTTCTTTTAATTCCTTATCATTTCAGGATTTCAAGAGTCTTGAAAGTCAGCATTCTATCAGATTTCAGTAAAGTTTCTTCTGAATTCTACAAACTCGAGGACGGGAAAGTTAATTATTATCTTAGTGGAATTTAATTTCTATCACAATGGAAATTTCAAATTAAGATTTCTAGTAATTTTTTACAGAAATATTTTCAGCCACTGCTGTTATACAAGTTTCCTTCTTTCCAAACAAAATAAACGACAGAATCATTCTTATTTAATTGCATACATCCTGGTTTACGTCATCAGCTACTCAAGGACTTTAATTCCTGCAAGAAATGGAAGAAGGCAGCTCTATTTCTGTCACAGCTGGCCTTATTCACCTATAACTGAGAAGCAAAAAGATATGTATTACTTCTTCTTTCCTTACAATTTAGGAAAAAAGAGTCTGAGCACAGTAATAATTACACTTGTGTAATTCAGACCCACTGAAAAATGTGCCTCCGATAAAAGTGCTGTCAGTTTGAAGAATTAGGGATGCTTTTAAAGTTAAACACTAGGAAAGCTTTTGGGGGGTATGGGTGACAAAACAGGAACACGTATATGTGACTGGACAGGGAACACAAGTTTGTGTCTACTGTTTTCCAGACAGGGTGTTAATGTGTTCTCCCCCAAAGCAAAAATACCTCAATAAATTGCACAAGGCCTTTGCACAGGCCCACTTGGAAGAAGCATGTAAGAAAATTTCTCCTAGTTAAGAAGAGACTGGCATAACCACTGTCAGATCTCACTAAAAGAACAAGATGCCTGGAAACAATTGAGGAAACAAACACACAGGACTTATGATATCTCCTACTTTTCCTTGGCTGGCAGGAAAGGCTAACAGAAGCAATGAATTCATATTGTACTGCTCTAAGGATCAATATCCCACTTTCTTTTTGTCCATCTCAAAATCCTAGGGCATAGCACAACTTAATCCACACTCCCAATCAGCTGGGAATGTAGCAAGGACTACACCTCCTAAAGTACAGCTCCCTTTGGAGCTCTTCCTGGAACTGGCTGTACCATTCTTCAGCCAGTGCTAGTGCTTGATAAGACAACCAAATCCTTTGTTAGAACTTCCAAAATGAAACACAAATACCAATTAACTGGTATTCTGTCTAGAATTAATTTAATTCAAAGGTGTCTTGTAGTACCTTGGGATATGGTGTGCTCTGCTCTGGAGAGAATCAATCGGTGAGAGATTGATGAAGGGGTGGTGAGGTCAGGTTTGCAAATACAGAACCATCTGCAGAGTCTCCTGGGTTGGTACCTGCAGCATAGTAATTTACAGGAGCAGGTGTTTCCTTTTAATCTACATTTTTTTTTCTGCTGAAATTGTAACTTTATTGAAAAGTGCCTGCAGTTTGTTATTAAGAGGGTACTTTGCTCATTTTTGCTATTAACTAACTGCTGAAAGGTTTCTGGAAGTTTTAATGCCCACAATTCTTAAAAATACAGTTAAGAAAAGAGGCTGTGATATTAAATATGGAAGTCAACCAGACATATCTTCAGAAAGCTGCTACACATAAACATCATAAAGCCCAAAAGTCTGTTCTTAAAACAAAATTATATTGTTCAGGAATGAGCCACTTCTTCCCAAATAAGGGTGACTGAAATTAGCCTAATTTATTTTTGTTTACAGCCATAACTAATTATGGAGAAAGGATGCTTTCTAAAACAGAAAAAAATTTCAAGAATTCCAGCTGGAATTTCCCACCTGAGTTGAGTTTGGCAGTGCGGGCACTCTGGTCAGTCCCCTTTGGTTTGTCTCCAAAGCACAGCAAAAGGTCAGTAAAGAATATATTTGAATTCAAACTCTGTTTCCTGGCTTTGCTCCAACTCTATTATAATCTACATGATCTCTTCTCTGGCCTAGCACCTCTCAGCCTGACTCCCACATCATCCAAAATGTCTTTGCAAAGGTTGGAATGGTGCTCACATCCCAGTCTCCCCACAGGCACTACACCTCCTGCTCCTCACACACCTCCTTCATCCCCTTAAAACCTCTGCCTCCTCACAATTCTACAAATGGTCTGGAGAATTTTCCTTGGGTTTTGCCTGATGTGTTTTACCTACCTGTAACTCTTACCAGGACAAAAATGACATATAGGAAGGCAGTTTCCTGGTTTGGGTGTATCACCAAAAAAGTCACAGAACATTGCAATGTGAATAAAACGTGGGCTTATATGAATCACAGCTTTAAAACCCAAGGAATATCCTTCTTTGCCAATCAGTGAGGCAAAACCCAAATCAAAGTGCACCTCTCACTGAATAGTTAGAAATGTTTATTTTTTCATATTCTGCTTTAGACATTAAATCTAAATGTCTTAGTCTAAAACCAACTTCCTAGGAAAAGAAATCCATACATGCTACTGACTATCTGGTCATATCCTGGGTTTTATTCGTTCACTTTCCTATTTTTTGGAAACCTTTATTTATGGTTTGCAGTAAACTTCAGGAAATAAAAGGACAGTGACTCAGCAATTGAGAAAAAACTCTTATTCTGTGTTTTTGTTTAAGTCTCTTAATTAATTTCAGGACAGATTTACTCCTTGGGGGGAAGAAGACGTGAGAATAAAATGTGCTCAATTGGCAGATTTTTCAGTTTTTAATTGAACTAATTTAATTTTTACCTGACCAAGCATCACCCTTTATTTTAATTTAGGGTTTTATTTTTTTAATTCTGGGAAGGTTCCCTCTGTTCCCAGTGTGTTTCCCGGTCACTCGGATGAATACTGAGACAAAGAAATCTTTCCTTTCCCAGAAATAACTGCCTCATCTGTTGCTAATTTCCCTTCCCATCCCTTATGGAACACATGGCTCCTTTCTATGACCTCTTGCTGTGTGCACATTCACAAAGTCTTTAATTTCCTCTTCTAGCAAAACTTTCCAAATTTAATCACAACTTTTAATGTATGTTTTCTGTCTGTTCTCATCTAAATAATGCAAAAGAAATGCAAAGTATTTTCACGACTCCTTTAGGCAACCCTGCTAAATGACTTACTGAATAAAAAAATAGTTTCCCATTTTCTTTACATCCCTTTTAGCTCTACATTTATTTCCATAGCAATAAACTTGGCTTCTGTTGCTCACTGATGTTTCTTGTTCGGTCTCCTTCCTCATGGCTATGTACTTTCCTCCTGGCTCCCACATGAGCTGTGTCTCTACAGAGGCACATGCCAAAGAAGCAAAATAAGCAAATGCGCATTTAAATGTTCATGTCTGGGCTGCTGGATCTAGTCTTGGATTTACTCCAGCCTTACAGTGGCCTGAAGCTTCTGCTGGACACTCTCACAATAAATAACACTCAAGTGCACAGGAATTTTTGGAATTGTATTTCCCTTCACGCAATTTGCTCCTAGTTCAACACATCTCTCTGCTGCCAGTCTCAATTAAGAGAGCAGCACAAAACACTTCTGAAAATCCTCTGCACCAGAAACGCTAAACAAATCCTTTGCAAAAAGAGGTGAAAAAAGGCCACGGAAGTCCTAAATAACCTTACTTTAAGCTTGCACAACCTATTTGTTGTATTGGAAGACAGAATTTGTCACAATTGATTTCCTTTACTGTTAACTGAAAATACAATACATTAAAATACAACAATGCAATACATTAAAATAAGTCTGAGAGAATAATCAGGATGACCAGGTCAGCTATACAATATTTCATGAGGATAAAGCTGCTCCTCAGAAAATAAGTGCTCTTTTTCTTGCCACTCTCAGCAGCCTTACTTGTTTTGCATATGGTTGCATGTTTAATTAACAATCTTTCTGAAAGTGTCTGCAATTAGGCAATGATGATTAATAAAATAACACCTTTAAAGCTCCATTTAGGCAGCAGAACTGCACAATCAGGTATAATTAATTCATCATTAATAAATCATCGCTGATTAACTAATATGTTGATTAAAAACACATTACTGCATAGCCTCCCACCTGAGCTCTGGTGATTTTTCTATCCTGGAAAGAAATAGAGACAAAGTAGTAGTAAACTATTAAAAAAAAAAAAAAAGTGCTTTAAGCAGCAAAGATATTAGTTTGGTCAGAAAATTCAGATAACAAGCCTCTTTAAAATGTATGGGCCTTGTTCATTATTAGTCCTCTTGAGTAAAAGGAATAATTGTACTATTTGTTAAATGTGGATGGGTGAGCAGTAACTGCTGTTTTAGTCATTTATACTCCTAAGAAGGCTTGTTCCCACAAGCATCTCTGATTGAGGGCCAGATTCAGTCTTTGCCTAAGGCAGCAGGAAGAATGAAATGCAGCAGCACAAGGCCCATGTGCCCTGCCAGACAGGGAGCAATTGGAGCTGTGGGCAGAGGACTGAAGCTGCTGCAGCAGCCGTGCTGCTGAGCTGCCTCCACAGCTGAGATTTGCACCTGACCACGAGCCCGTGTTTACAAACCATAGAGCAGCTCCACCAACTTCAGCAAGCCTGAATACAGGAGAAGAATGTGCACTTCCATTTGGAGACTCCTTTGGCTTGCCACCTAGCTCCTGAGCTGAGTAGTGCATTTAAATCACATTTTTGGTATGTTCTTTGTGGCTGCAGGAGATAGAACTTTCTATTTAAATTAAGATTGTCACACTTGTCCAGCTTCATGGACTTCAGTATGATGTAAGTAACAAGTTCTGATAAAATTCAAAATCGATGGAAAAAAGGGGACTTGGCACAACTAAGTTCCTCTTGATTTATCACAGGATGACATCCAACTGTTTCCCTATTATGAGACTACCTTTGAATTCAAAACATTTCAGCCTGAAATACTGCAAAGAACTAAAGCAAAGCTTAGGACAGAGGTGACTTAAAAAGGAAAACAGTTTTAGCTAGAGTAACTGAAAGTTCCATATTCCTAAAATCCAGTGAAAGACCTCATCATGGTAATAAAATCTGATGCAGTACACTTCATGAAGATTATAGAAGAAACTTTTAGTTTAGAACAAAATCTTCAGGTTTTGAAAAATAATTAACATTGCTGTAACCAATAAAGTTTCCTTGCAGATTTTAATCAGCTTCATGTACATCACAAGGTCAATCTGTTAAATCTTTCTTCAAAACCTTTAATTAGAAGTATTGACTAAACAGCAGTGCTATGATCAAAGGCAATACCATTTGACTTTGAAAAATACTGTTCATAAAAGAGACCCACAAAGCACATTTCTAAACCATTTCTATTTTTTCATATTTTAATTCAAGTAAGTTAATGAACATGGCTGTGACTTCAACATATAGCTGAGAAAATACTTTTTTTTTTTTTAATTAATTCAGATTTCATGAAAAATTATCTACATGGGAAAAGTTTGATTATCAAACAGATGCTTACAGTTTAATCCAGGAAGCAGTAAGGACATTTAACATGGAATTTGGAAATAAAGAGAAGAATCATTTAAAGCAGAAAAACAAAATAGCTGTACCCAAACATTTTCATAGGTCAGTGTACATAGGAAGTGGCAAGATGGTAGTGAAGAATACCAAGGATCTTGAAGATCTGAAGTGAGTACTTCGAAGCAATTTTTAAAAATGGACAATGAATAATCAAAGATTTTTGAGAACAGCAGTAATTCACTGCCTAGAGCTGAGATAAAATCAGCATAATCAGAGTATCATAAAGATTAGCGATTAGTGAGAGGAGAGGGAGATTAGTGTCAGTTCTTTCAGAAAGCCAGGTTTCCTTTTAATACAACAGCAGTCTGCCCTGCAATGTCAACTCTTCCGTCATTGCGCACGGAAATCTTCAGCTCTCCTCCACGGCGGGAACATTGAAAACCTAAACAGAAACAAGAACACCGAGTTAAAAAACTAGTGTGTATCACCAATTATTTAGAAATCCATGAAAACTCAGGGAAAGGAGGCTTCTGGCTCCAGAAAGCAGCACCAGGGACACCCTGGATGAACTGCCTTTATGGATGAAGGTCAGCTTGAGGGTGTATTTCCAACCAGACCTTACCTACTGAGTCTGACAAAACCACTACTTAATACAAGTAGTGAAGGGTACTTTGCTTTGCTGTAGCAAATGAAGTTTCTTCTGTGTATCTAAGAAGTCTTGAATTCTCCCTTCACAGGATACAGTTTTTGGAGGGAAGAAGGAAGAACATGAAGCATTATCTGCACGAGAATGAATTTCACTGGCACTGGACACCCAAAGTTGATACTGCATTCAAAGAACGTGCCTGGCTAAAGGGTGAATAAGCTCACAAAGGCAGTGGGAAAAGTCTCCAAAGAAACATAGTTGCTGCTTCAACTGTCACAAATTGACACCAAATACTTACATAGGCAGCAACAGAAATTGATTTATAGAATTTTGAAGATGTAATTGAACACAACTGGATAAACATGAAGTAGAAACAGCCTTCTGCCTGTAATTGCTTAGCAAACTAAGCTTTTGCCTAAACTGTGGAGCTGTACGCAGGTGGAATGATGCTCACTTAGCATGTGGAGCCTCTAACTTGTTTCAGCAGTCTCATTTTAGTTGCATGACTTGACCAGAAAATGGTCTGGTTCAGATGGCATTTAGAAAAGGTTTGAGTTTCAAGCAGTGTTGCTTTTGTGAAAGGCTCTAAATGGATCAAGAGGTAATAATGTTCAGTCTTCTTACTCAATGAACTTCCAACTGGTCCAGGAGTTATCCAAAGCTAAAGGGCACATTTTTCCTCTCAAACCCACAATTTATAAATTGGGAAGAGATTGTATTCAGATCCCAAAAGAGCACAGGTTCTCTGATGGCATATATGCTCTAAAACTATTTCTCAGCCACTGCTGTGAAGAAAGCTCAGATGAGGAGATTTAGATTCTCAGACAAAGCAAGCCCTCCGAAACAGTGGAAACAGGAGCTATTTAGAGATTGATACGTTCTCTTCCCTTTATAGAACCATGGATTGTTTTTAACTTGTCTATGAATGGAGTAATGCTTCAACTCAATATTTTAGACTCTCAAAAGACCCAGGCCAGCTAAAATCAATCAATTATTATTACCAGGTGTGGAGACACACCTAAGCTCTTCCACTCCCACATGACAGCAGATTTAAATAAAAGAGATTCATTATTTCAACTCTTCCGAAGTTGGTTGGGTTTGTTTTTTTCTTCTTTAAATGTTCAAACTAGCTCTTTCATGTCAGGATTACTGAGATTATTTTGACATTGGTCCATTTAAATTTAATTTTAAAGAAACTTCCAAACTAGAAGAAAAACAAAAAATAACTCACAAAAGAAATTTTTAGCCAAGCTTATAGGAAAATAATACCTGACCTATTCCTTCTGTCCCACAAAAGCACTGATACTTCATGCTACCCCCGAGAGTAAACAGGCCTGCATGGAACATTTCAATACCTAGAGGATTTAACAGCAGTGCCCCTGGAGGCATTCAGGCATCTCTGAAGTGCACTCACTTTTTAGATCACAAAGTTGTTGCACGCCTATTCCATGCCTGTATTTACCGGGAATACCTCACACTATACATAGATTTTATAAATGCTTTCTATGAAAACAAGTACAACTGTGCAAACAACATCTA
This sequence comes from Polioptila caerulea, assembly GCA_013397295.1. Lineage (NCBI taxonomy): Eukaryota > Metazoa > Chordata > Aves > Passeriformes > Certhiidae > Polioptila > Polioptila caerulea. Next base: position 393,055 of record VYXF01012343.1, on the reverse strand, counting down.
ACAGCTGAAGTGACAGTGCTCTGGCCTCCTCTGTGGCTACCCTGACACACAGGAAGGTTTAGGAGCAGCCACAAGGCCTGTGAGGTTGAGTATGCTGGTATCACAGTACCACACCCCTTGCATGCACACATCAGCTGGTGGCCTTGTAGGAACATTATCCTGTTGTTCTGGAGCTTCTTTCCAGCCCTGATGGAGCTCAATGACCCCTGCTTAATGAATTTAAGGACTAATGGTTTTTTTTCATAACGTCATTGACATCAACTCAGGAACAAGTGACACTCTTGTAATAATGTTTATTTTAAGAAACCACTAGTATTTCGTTTGAATTTCTAAACCCTACAGAGGAATGCTGAAAGAAGCACTTGTTCCTTAACCTAAGTGAAGACCTCCAAGACTTTTTTTTATCCTAAGAAAGAAGGTGAGCAAATCCAGTTATTGATGGAGGGAAACAACTCTCCTTCAAAGAAATGTTACACTTGTGCATAAATCTGATGTTGTCAATCTGTACGTTGAGACTACTTGGAAAAGATTAGAGCTGCAATGAAAACTCTTGATTTCATGAGAATTCAAATTAAATTCAAAACCTAAATACAGGTAGATTTATTGTACCTTAATGAAGCAACTTCTTCTTTCTATGTGTTTTGTTGCTGGTGCTAATGTTGGTGGTAATTTTTGTTTCATTTCTGCCCCCTAAAAAACAACCCTGAAATGCTACAAACCTGTTCTGTACTAGAAGGAATCAGGGAAGCTAAAGGCACTAACAAGCACATTTGTTTCTTCTTTGTAGTCACAAATGAATACAGTTGTCCCAAGTAAACTGGTATATCAAGATTCCCCCAGCTTAACCTGAGATAAAAACTGTCCTGGGGGGATAAGCCCTTTCTCACCACAATTTGGGAAGTCCTCTCTAATTAGTCTGGTTGTATGGAATTCCTTATGCATGTTTATAAACATTACCTTAGGAATATGACAATAGAGTGAAGGGCCGGATACTGTCTGTGTATCCAGCCCTTCACACAGACAGTTGTTATACACTGCATTCACTAGCAGCTCTGAAAGTCTACACATCTGAGAGATTATAATTTTTATACATTGCACAGACCTCTCAAATGAAAGAAAGGCAAGGACTGATACAAAACTCTGATTGAACCAGGAGCTTAAATTCAAGTAACCAGCTTCAAGAAAAGATCATAAAGTATTTCACCTTGTAAAAGTACTGCAAAGTTCTCTTTGTAGTTGGTGGGGGTGGCTGTTGTTTGACAATTTAGTCTAAAAAAAGTAGGAAGAGAACCCAAACACAGGAAATTAAGTCTGATACTTCAGCAGAGCTGCAGCTGACCTCCTCCTAAAGGCCTCAATAGCCAGAGAGATCTGACAACAGATTTCATGTTCCTCATTTTTATATTATTTTATATGTAATCTATTTGGGAACTAACAGATCCTTCATTTTATGGAAGAAATTCTTCCTTTATTCTCGCAATAAAAAGTCTCGGATATTACAGAAGCCACCACAGAGGTTTCTAAAAAGCCCAAAGGTGCTCTTATTTATTAATATTTGGTGATATGGAATGTCCTTGAATGCCAGCTATCTTTTCCAAACAGTCTCATTAGCAGTAGTATTTGCCCAGTACTACCTGATACCTCTCAGACAGACACATGTAAGGAAAAGTGATTTTCTCATAAACATGCATCAAATTAACTTGTCCTATTTAAGACAGTTTTGTATTTCTACCACAGAAGAAGTTTGAAGACATACATGCATGGAATATGAATTAAAAAAAACAAACAACAAAAAACCCACAAACCTATCTTGTGGACAGATAGAACTTTTTTACGTGCTAGACACATCAGAGAAGCTGATTACAGTATCAATTGCCCTAGCTGCTTGAGCTAGTTTCTCTAAAAGCAGAATAGGGACAGTACCTACAAAATACATGAAAATGCAAAACAGGTAGAAAGTGTCAATTTTGATTACAGACAGAATTCCAGTCTATTTGAGTACTTAAAGAAGCAATGTCTATAGATGGTACAGAGAGTTTAAAATCCACATTAAAATCCAAAAATGTCAAAATCTTCTGAGAAACAGCCAGTCCATAAGGACACATTACCAAAGTCAGTTTTTCATCTTCAGAAAATATGTTGAGATTTCCCACCCCAGCATTATTTAAGCTATCACAGATATTGTGTGGTGTAAATGCAAATACAAGACCATTGGGACAGAATGTTAAATCTTTCCTTCAGTCCATTATGGAGAAGATCCTGTTCATGGTGGATCATTTACAATCCTCAAGAAAATCAATTTTGAGATTCATTTGACCAAATACAGGAGGGTTTATATTCAGGGTAGCTGTTTGTTTGGAAAAGTGTTCACTTTTATGGACAAAGAACCTTATTAGATCAAGTATCCAACCTCTGTTCTAAACTAAATGCGACCAAAGGCTTGTGTGCAGAATTTCCCCTGTCTCCTCTTGGGGAACCAGTAGGGGATGAGGGTATTTTGTATTGATTCTCTTGTTCTGTTCTCTAGCAAAGCACTAGAAACAAGAGAAGCAAAGAGTTGCCCAACACCTCTTCATACAGCATTTCATATGTTAACAGTTTCTCTTGGGTTTTTTCAACCAGGTTCTTAAGTTGTGCTTAATAACAAAGATGTGATCCAATAAGCATATCCCATTGATTGAATCAAAACACATCCCCCGAGGTTCACCAAGCTTCAGTTATGATGAAAGGCCATGAGAACCAAAATCCAAAAGCCAAGACCAAAAACTGACTGCAGAAAGTCATGATCCAGAAACCAGCACTTCAAACTCCGTGGGGCATGATGTGTCATGGTGGTGGATAGGAAAGAAAGCAATTTCTCAAAGATTACCTCACACACAAAATATCACATAATATTCTATTCAAATTGAGGAAATGGATAGGGAGTTATTGTTATGAGTTTGGATTGCAGCAGTACTACAACGTTTTCTAGTGAGTAGATTTACATAAATAGACAGCTTTGCAATAAAACAGTTTATCTTACCAAGCATTTCTTTCTTCCCCAGCTGCTCTGACCAGTAGCTGCTTAAAACAGCATGAGTAGATCCTTAAAAGAAATGGGAAAACAAAGAACAGAATTATAATCACTACTTTACAGAGTAAGCATAGTCAAAACATAAATATCATAAATCAAGTGCCTTGTGTGTTTAGGGTAAAAAAAAAATTAGAGTTTGCACAGCAGATAGAACTTATAATTTCAATTCATGGTAAAGCAGTATTAATTCCACATCCTCCAGCTTCAATGGAAATCTTGCTAGGTGAGGGCATCATCATTAGCCACAACTCTCAGCTGACTAATAATTAAATAGTACCTAAGCAAAGGACACCATCCTGCAGCAATCATCATCACACTGAGTGCCACATCAGAACAGGCAGGAACACGTCCTGCTGCCCTAAGCATGCAGCCAGCTGAGCTCTCACAGGCCTGAGAACAGCAGCAGTAAGTGTCAGGAAACTAGGGAAGAACTCAGCTGAAATGCATCTGAAAAAAACCCAAACAAAAATCCAGAGCACTACCAAAAAAAAAGAACACAACAGAAGTGGATATAAATTTCCACTGCAATACTCATCTAGTACTGAACTAGTCTCTCACTTTTCTCTAATTGCAATACTTGAGGGAAAAGATCTGAAAAAGACACAAGAATATCTGGCCTAATGACAGCAAGCAGCTGATTTTTTTCTGAATGAGTTGGCCTCAGTCACAAAAGATTTTAGTTTAATGAGCACTCCTGCTATCCATATAAACCAGTAATTTATAAGAGACTCCAAAGTACAAAAACAGATTAACGAATTTTAATAAGAACCTTTTAATTGAACTGAAACAGAAGTATGAGTGGCTTACCATACAAACACATACCTGTAACAGGGTCTTCCAGAACTCCATACCAAGGTGCAAAATATCTGGAGTAAAAATCATGGCCTCCTCCATTGGAATTTCCCTTAACAGTGAGTATGAGTCCTTTTACTTTTCCTGTCTTTTCAGCTGACAAAAAGCGTTGTGCACTCACTTTCAAGTCTTCCAACACAGATCTTGAATATAATTATGACATTTTAATAGCCTATAGTCTTAACTTTACATGAATATAAATATTGAAAAGAAAAATAAAGTTATAGAATCATCTTCTCGACAGTTCAAAACCAGCCCTAAAATACCAGAGACAAGATTCTTAGCATTGTCCTCCCAATAGTATTTGACAGAAAATCATCCTGAACCTAATACACTCCGAATGAGCAGAGAAAAAACTTCAAGCCATGCATTTCCTATTTATTTCTGAAAACAGAGTATCCTGAAATATTAGTCACAGAAAAAAAAAAAAAAAAAATCACACTTTGTTTCAACACCTTAATCATTGAAAGAATTATTGCCTCACTACAGAGCGTACCAAGTGCTCCACCCTCCTTTCAGAGCAGGCAAAAACCTAACATTATTCAGGTCTTCATGGCACTCTAAAGCAGTCTACAACTGGCTGATACCTCTCTACAAAACAGTCTGAAAGAGTGAAATATTAAGTACTTAGCTGAGAATATTCCTTTTTCCCCATTACCCCAGACTTTAACCATTAGTTAGGCCAAACTTCAGGTTTGTATTAATAGTAATTGGGCCTGATTAAAGAAGTTATGTTTCGGCAGCATATACCTAAATCATACTTGCATTAACAATGAAATTCAGATGAGATTAACAAATGCTTTGGAATAATCTGAATTGGAATTTCCTCTCTAAAGCTATTTATAGTGCTGTTAAGCACGTGTGAGCAGATTGCAGTCCAACTTAAGTAAGAATCCCTGGCATACTGCCAAATGTGCTCTGAACTGAAGCAGGACACCCAACTTCCTATCAGGTTACTGGATCATCTTTAGACTCAGATGAATGGGAAAAATACATCATCATTAAAACTGTTTCCTACACTTCCTTCTCTTGAAGATAGATTTCAGAATGATCTTACTCAGCTTTGTAGCTTCAATAGCTCATATTAAAAGATAAAATAACCACTTTACACAGAAATTTAAATCGGACATTTTTTATCTCCACCTGATTTAAAACTAAATAAAAGAGCCTAGTATGTAAGGAATAGGGATTAAACAGGCCAATTCAATTTCTGCATTCTTGATTTAAAAAATTAGAAGAGTGTAAGATACCTTTCATAAGTATCACTGAGGCGGACTAAGAGGTTCTTTGTGTCAGGAGAATAACGGATATCTTGAACAATCATGTCACCAACAGCTGCCTGGTGGAAAATGTAAAGGAGATGGAAAACAACCCTCATAACTTGAATATAAAATATTATTTCCTTAGCATTTCTGTAGAGAACATTCCCTGCTAGAAGAGGGCTTATGCAAGGTCTTCCATGCAACCCTCAAGCACAGGCAAGCAAGAAAAGCAAATGCACCAAGTGCATGAATGGACATGGGTGAGTTGCAAGCCTCACATATTTCAATTTGGGAAGAAATCCAGGACCTAGAGGAGGACAAGGACAAAGACTGCCTGCCGTCTTATGCACACAAAAGCCTGAAAATGCCATTGAAATAAATATTGATGCTTCAGTCAATGGTAATGGGAGACACAAGTTCAGCTGCAGCATTTTGGAGAATTACATTCCCTGACCTACTGACTCATTACTGAGAGCTTTGAAGTTTGGGGTTTCAAATTCAGGAGTACATGGAGCAGTGGCTTGTCACCAATTTTTAACCATTTTAATACATAAAAACAAGCAAATCTATCATAAATGTTTTTCTAAGGTAACTGATGGATTCTTCTTTTACCTTTATTAATTCTTCTACTTCCTTAAGTTCCTGAAGAAAAAAGAAAAAACATTCACACTGTAAAAAGTGCAATATATATGTATGTATCTACACAACTACAGACAGACATATACACTGACATACACAGACAAACATATAATTTCCTTGAAAGCCTATCCTGAATAAAATTTTGACCAACCTGGGGGTAGGCTGTGTAAAGTGGCAAGTCCAGGACAATATAATCTTTCACTTGTCTGGCCTTTAATTCCCCACTCAGTGTCACAAACGTGAGAACTGAATTTGTATTTTCTAGAGAGAGAACATTGCAACATTATCAAACATAAGAATTTCAGTCAAAATTATTATAGTCCTGGGAGTAACTCAGTATATTCAGATAAAGTTAGTTATGCAGCTCAAATATATCTAGAGTAACTCTATTCTGGGCAAAATTCACAACTAACTCAATAAATCTGCTGAGGTTAATAAACACAGCGATTGTCAGGGAATCATTCCTGCATATGCTTAGAATGAATGGGAATGTCCTTTTAACAGAAAGAGCAATATTCCCTATTCATCAAATCCTCCTGTAACCTCTCCCAGATAACATTTGCATATTTAGCACTTTTCTTAAACAAGAGTAATATAGCAGGGCATTGGAATCAGAGGGTAGGCATCAGACTACAGCCTTGTAACTACAGAGCAGTAGTAAAAGGCAATACCCAGGGTATCTCCATTTGTGTTCTATAGGTGTTCTGAATGCTTAATTGCTTTGTCTTTAAAAGTAGACGTGTTAATTAGAATTAAATGTTCAAAAAACATAGGTTGTAAACCTACTTTGTATGTGAAATAACACAGCAGCTGATGCAAGAGTAGCATGACCACAGAGAGGAACTTCATTGGCTGGGGTGAACCATCTGAGGCCAAAGCAGGAACCTTGAAGAAATAAAGTTTATTTAGTGCTTTTAAGTGGAAAATGTCTATTTCATCATTTTATCTCAACATATATAGAGTGATGATGTTTCAGTCAATCAAAATGCCCGTTACAATCAGTTTTGGTCCTAAACACACTTTTAGGTACCCATTTCCCACTGATTTTTCAGGATAGCTATCCCTTTTGAATGAGGTCAACAACCCTTGCATGCTGCACAGATTTTCTTTGTCCTAAACAGGTCTTACTTAGAAGATAAAGCCTCCATGACCTTGTGTATTATGAAATCCTGCAAAGGCATAGTCATGATCTGTATACACCTGCAGGCCAGGTTACCATTTAGAGGTCATAGATGCTTTTGTTGGTACAACAGAACCTGTACTAGCTCAGTTATGAATTATTTTGCTTAAACCACCAGTCAACTCTGGTAAAAGACTCTAATGTCTACCAACCCTTCATTTCACTTGAAATCATATTTCTATTTGCTGTTTAAAGCATTTAGAATACACATGTAGGATACTTAGTTTCCTGTAACTTTTGTACACGCATTTCAAGTAAATAATTGCCATACAAACACAACTAAAAGTGGAAAATTTTTAAATTTTTTTTTTTTTAATCCCAACAAGTCTTGTCATTGCTACTATGGAAAATTAGCGCATTGAAGCCAGTCCCCTCTAATGAAAACAAACAGAACCCAAACAAAACCCTGTGGCGGAACCTTACGGCCCTGACAGGGAGGTGCCGGGAGGGAGGGCCGGCCCCGCCCCAGCTGGGAGCAGAGCTGCTCCGCGCACGGCTCCAAGGGGAAGCTGCGCCCAGGAGCGGGAGGACGTGAAGGATTCATGCGCATGCCTGAGTGGAGACGAACATCCCTGCGACCCAGAGCAGCTGCCGGGACACTCCAGACATGCAGCTGGACTCAGACTGAGGGCACGGTGAGAACTCCCACCAGTTCACATGTCCCTAAAATAACAGAGTTGATCGGTTTGGTTTAATCTTCAATTCAAATTAAATTGAACGAACTGATAACAAAGGCCTGCAGAAACACACACTGTGTCCAGGAGCCCTCACTACACCAACTGACGTCCCACAAGCAGATGATAAATGACATTCTGACATTCCTGGTTCCCTCCCAACACCCCTCAACACACACAGTCTCAGGTGTAGCTGAGTGACCAAATTCCTTTGAAAGAACTGTGCACCTCTTGGGCAGCTGTGTGGGTCTGAGGCCACAAACTAGCCCATTAGTGTCAAAAGCACTAAAATGATAAAGAAGCAAGCATTTTGCAGGCTGGCAGATATGGATGACTTGAAAATAAGTGTGTTAAACATACTGGCAAAGTGCTAACATGAAAAAGGGTAAGTGTTATCACTTCTTACTCCAAGCGATTAATCTAACCCTAAATTCAATTCCAATTTATCAACAATAGGAGCAAGCAATCATAGTTACTACTATCCTTAGTATTTTTAATTACAGAGACTGTACAAAGTCCTACCCCCTGAACAATCCATCAAACAACAAAGATGATAAACACGACTCCTTAACCTGGAATCCAAGTCCAGACTAGTGGAGTCCCAGCCCCTTGGCTCATGCCACCACTCAACTGCCAAGTGAGCAGATTCAGCTGAAAACTAATCCACAGAGTGAGTCTGAATGAATTCTGCACTTGTCTGATGTTTTCTTGTAAACAGAACCACTAACTTTTGGTAAAGTCATCTCCAGGTTTCAATTTTCTGATGAAAGCTGTTTCTGAAAGGTTCATTTCTGTTGCAATTTTTTGGTGCAAATCTTCATCCAAGTCCTAGGGATGAAATAACAAACCAATCAAGAGCAGGCAAAAAAATGCAGAATCAAACTTTCTGTCAAACAGAGTCATTTAATTTTCTACTATAATAAAACATAGATTCAGTTTTAATTCAAAATACTCTCTGAGAGTAAAATAAAACTTTAAGTGGGACAATACACTCCCTTCACAGGAGTTGAGACAAACTGGGAAAAAAAAATAAATCAAACTGCTGGAGCTCACTAAGTGCCTGTGATTTAAGCCCATGGACATTGATCCCAAGATACCCAAGCTGCAGGGATTGTATAACATTCTCCTTGGCCCACGTTCCACTGCTCTTTCCCCAGAGTTATGCTGACTGGCCAGGTTTAAGTATCTGATCTTTAAATTTTGAAAGTTAAGTGAAACAAAGTACATAAGGGACCTGGTCAGGTTCAGCCTCTGAGAGAGAAAAATGTGCCCTTTTAACTTGAATGACTTCCTTTAATAACTAATCCTTTTCAGCCAGTAATCCCATACTACAGCTACAAACCAGTAAGTGATTAGTACACTAGAACTGCACTTGCAGACTGAATTCTGCGCACTTTAACAACATTCTAACGTTTTACAGCACACTCACATTTCCTCTACCACAGGAAGAGTTCTGTCAGTTACTGCAAAGATCCTAGACCAGAACAAAGACCAGTAAAAATGTTATTAATTTTTTTTTTTAATGGCACGGAACCTTATTGAAATACTGCCATCCCGTGGCATCTCTGAAACACAGATAATGCTGGTGTTGCCATTCTTGCATTTCTCCGGATTTTTTTCCCCTAAGGCATCTGCTGGGACTCTGGAGGGAGCACAGAACAGTTGTTTTGCATGGCTGCAGCACACTTTCTTCAATTTTGGAATAAAATGCTGAATTAGGATCTCAGCTTTAGCTGTCACACTAAAGCCTTTACTTCCAGGAACTGTAGAAAAAACTTTTAAAAACGTCTGCATTCCTAATTCAGCATGCAAGTAAGGTGGCCTCATGATATCCTAATGTAATAATGTAAAATTAATATTAAAAAAGCAATTAGAAGCTCATACTTTTAAAGCAGAGATACTTTTGAGAGTTTTTAGATATTATGGGGCTAAAAGTATCTCTGAAGAGAGATGTTCACAGTCATAACTTTAGCTGATCTGGTAAATGGACTATGTTATAAGAGATTTAGACAGAGTTAGGAACATCTAGAAAAGATTCATATTGTCATTACAAGCTGTTGCCATTGGCTATTCTACATATATTTCCATAATTACAATTTTGGTCAGGAGTTACTATACAAACAATCCAAGGCCTATAAATTCCTAATCCATCTCAATAATTATTTTTGTTAGAAATCAGTACCAACAAGTACCGACTGCTCACAACATCCTGAGGAGGATAACGATGGCCAACTGCACTCCCATGCAACATTGAAGCAATCAAAACTGGTTGTTTAAACTCGGCTAAAGCTGAACCCAACACACTAATAATAAAAGACTCATATCCAGGTCTACAGCTGCTCTTTTTCTTTCCAGACAAAGAAAAATGAAAGAAAAAAAAAAGACCCACACCAAAACCAAACCTCAGAGTTTAATCCTTCCACTGAGCATTGATTTTTTTACAGTAATTATAGCATTACAATTTATAGCATTACTTTTCAGATTTCACTCTGAATCCTTTGTAATCCTTCAGTATTTATTCTGAATAATTCTTGAAGAAATTAAGCCATTTTTCTTGACTAAAAATAAATCCAGCCTATTCCTTAACAAAGTATTTTAAACAGCCCACAAAAAATTCAAAGTTTGTCTTGTATGACATCGTTTTGATGGGGAAAAAAACCTCACACCTGTGCTAATTTCTCTGTATTCTGGTGCCACAGGAAACAATTCTGGAAAACAGAAGTCTCGAGTAAAGAAAGCAAAGCCTGATGCAGTGCTGAGTGCTCAGGCCAAGTGCAGAGTGGCAAATGTCACTGCAGTACCTCAAAAAACACTTGGGTTTTTTTTAACTTACATTTTCAAGCAGACAAACTGCCGCAGGATTTCCAGAAAATGGCCGGTTTGTAAACGCATCCACCGTAAAAATTGGGATCTGCATTGTCGCGCGCACCTGTTTAGCCCAAGGTACTCTCCAATCTGTTTTACCCAAATACAGGACACCTCCACGTTAATGTTTTCCAGACGGCAGGCGGAGCCAGAGGCCCAGTCCCGTCACTTCCTAGCGCCGACACGGATTGAGACTTCTTCGTACGCCCCTGGCACTCCACGCTGATTTTTTGTTTGTTTTTTAAATTAAAACATACATTTTCGCCTCTCTCGCCACCAGCCCCTGAACGCCCCAACACGCCCTGTCACCACAGCGCTCGGCCCGGCCCGCCCCGCACTGAGACAGGCGGGATCCTGCCCGGCTCGGCAGGTTGGCAGAGGAGACGCGGGCAGCCATTGCGTGCGCCCACAGCGGGCAACCTTCCTCATTCCCGCTCCCTCCCAAAGCTGCGCCGAAGGACAAGGACACGCTGGGCGCGACACCAGCTCCACAGCAAGAGCGGCAGCGGCCGCCGCCACGGCGGGCGGGGGGCGATGGCGGCGGGAGGGTAACCTGCCCGGGCACGCGCGCGCCCCACCCCCGGCCCACACGGCGCGCGCTCCCGCTTGGCGCCAAAACGAGCGGTGGCGGCCACGTGACCGAGGGTGGAGCGCGCACGCGCCCGGGCGGCCCCTC
>VYXF01012343.1:348598-381142 GCA_013397295.1 Polioptila caerulea | reverse complement strand
AACAAAGGAAGGCCTTGTGGTTCCAGCCCCTTCCTCAACTATCACGCTGCAAGGAGAGAAACAACCGAAAAAACAAAACCCGCAAGGCTGTTGGGAGCGGATGTGAAATGTGCTGCGAATAAATGCCGAGCTTTATGTGCCGAGCCTGCCCACGTGCTGCCCGCCGTCCACGCGGTGCTCCCCAGCAGCGGTCCTGGTGGCGGGGGTTAAATCCCCACGGGGGTGGGCTGGGTTCGGTCCCGTTGGGATGGGTTTAGATGCACAGCCTCAAATCCGGAACAGAAATAAAGCTCATGATCCATCATGCTAGTTATCGAAATAAACAAAACCTAACAGATTTCTTTTTGAGGGAGGGCCTTAGGCATGGACGGAAACTTATGGGGTTTTTATTTCTATTTTGTTGGGGTTTTTCAGGATTTGAATTAAATAAAAGATGGACTGGAGTGGAAAACACAATGGGCCCAATGATACAACCAATGATGGAACAGTGGTACGACTCCGAGGCCTGCCATTTGGTTGCAGCAAAGAAGAGATTGTTCAGTTTTTCCAAGGTACCTCCAGTATAGTTGAAGTGTAGTGGGTTTTTTTAAAGTTTTTTTGTATCTTTTATGCAATGTTTTGTACATGTTTAATAGCTGTTAATGGGGTGGATGGGGAGGGATTGTGTTAAATTAGTTTGTCTTTAATAAGATTTATGCCCTGTAAATGAAGCAGAGATAACCATAGATGTAGTAGAACACAAAATTTATCTGATTTTGTCGAGGTGGGAAACATACTGTGCATATTGGGGTTACCTGAATGTTAGCATTTGGATCAGTTAAATTGCTTGATTGGTAGCTATATTTTTTTCATGTAATTTAGGTGGTTGCATTTTTGTATAGTCTAAACAGAAACGAAGTACAGCTAAATCCATAAATGTTTTTAATGAAAGATCATGGGCTTGTATTGTTGGGTGATGGGGGAAACGAGGTGGTTTTCTTTTTCGTTGTTGTTGTTTAGATATGCTTTAAGTATTTGCTACAGATGGGAATGTTTCAGCCTTTAACACTGTTCCCCTTGACGGGGTTATTTGTCCTTGGGTTAAAGGGTTGGAAATCGTGCCAAATGGGATAACATTGACGCTGGACTACCAGGGGAGAAGCACAGGGGAGGCCTTCGTGCAGTTTGCTTCAAAGGAGATAGCAGAAAATGCTCTGGGGAAACACAAGGAAAGAATAGGGCACAGGTGGGGATGGAGAGTTTGGGATGGTGTTAAATCTTTATTTTTTGGGGGTTGTGGGTCAGTAATGCTTTTGGGGGGTTGGGGACCATTGGGGAGTTGGCTGTTTTTAAGAATTTTTATAACTGATCCTAAGTTAACTTGGGAAATATGGTAGATTTGGGGGGTGGGGGAGACAGTATTGTACTGGGTAGTTTGCTAAACTCAGAAAATTCTTTCAATCATGCTTGTGTAGGGTAATTTGTGATAAATGCTGCTATAGCCAGACATTGTTTTTCAACAGTATGTTTCTCATACTGGAAAGACATGTTTTAAGCTTAATTTGTACAGCTAGAATTTTCACATAGTAATTTTTGCCACTGTAAAGTGGGGTTCTTTAATACACTTAAGATTCTTACAGTTTTGAGGAGAAACTTAAGTTGTATGGTATTTCTAGTCACAGCTATTGGCTTGTATGTTTAGCTGTAGAAAATGTAGTATGGCCTTTTGTAAAATTCAGACTGCTTCTGCCTGTGTTCTTACTGGTACCTTGAAAACCCTCTTTTATTAGATACATTGAAATCTTCAAAAGTAGTAAGAGCGAAATCAGAGGATTCTCTGACATGCCAAGAAGAATGATGGGACAACAGCGACCTGGACCATATGATAGACCATTAGGAGGAAGAGGGGGTTATTATGGAGCTGGGCGTGGAAGTATGTATGACAGAATGCGTCGAGGAGGTGGTGGATATGACGGTGGTATGTTCATCTAATGAACACAGGTTCTCTTGGCAGTTTCGTGTTTCTGACATACTTGTCAAGAAATTAGAAATGGCAGTAGCTGTAATGCCCGTTAGGTTGGATGTATTTATCTGCAAAGAACTTGTAATATATCAGAACACGTGGCTTAGTGTTTAAGATGAACATTAATAATAAGGGAGCTACTCTCATTAGAATCAGATCTTTCCATTTGCATGTTTCTGTCCGTGTGACGTAAAAAAAGAAATGTACTTTTGCATCATGTTCAGAAATCCAGGTTTGACAGTCTGCACAGGCTGTTTGCAAAGTGCTGGGTGCCCAAAGACTGCAAAATTTAATATTGTGTGTGCATTGCTCTGTGGATTCTGAGCAGTAATGTAATCTCTCCTCTCCTTCTCTCCATTGCACAGGATATGGTGGCTTTGATGATTATGGTGGCTATAATAACTATGGCTATGGAAACGACGGCTATGATGACAGAATGAGGGATGGGAGAGGTAAAGGAAATTAATAGTTTGTCTGAAAAGGTTTTCCTGTTAGTCGAGCTGCAAGACACAGTGTTTCCAAGACAGAGATAATAGCTTTGTTCTGCTGTTCGGTAAAGAAGGCTGTTAAAAAGGGGAGGGGATTGGGGAATCATAAGTAAAGGTAAATAGATTGCTTAGGAGGGCTTCTGGTTAAGGTTTGGGTTGATACATGGGAGGTGTAAACACCTTGCATTCACTGATACAATTCAGTGCTTTCAGAAGAAGAGTAGTGATGACTTTTGGCTTTTCATGATCTTAGAGGTGTGTGGGTTTTTTTGGTTTGGGTTTTCCAATAGGCATGGGAGGACATGGCTATGGAGCTGGAGATGCAGGGTCGGGGTTCCATGGTGGCGGTCATTTTGTTCACATGAGAGGGCTGCCTTTCCGAGCCACGGAAAACGATATTGCTAACGTAAGTACCACGGGGGAAAGGGCTTCCCCATGCCAGCAGCGTGCATGTCCCCATGTGTCCCAGTCCAAACTCAGGGAGCCTTCTCAAGTCACTGCTACATCTGCACAAAGTTAACGAGTTTTTATAAAGCTCTACTCTCTGAGGTGGGATTACCAGAGAAGTCAGCAAAGCTATATTTAACATTAATCCTTGCACTCTCTGTCTTTCGTTTCCATAAAAGGTGTATTGCAGAGACAACAGTTGCTGCAATCAGTATCCTAATTTTAAGGCCTTCAGGATTTGTTTAAGCTTATCTGATTTTGTGAAAATTACAAAAGATATGAAACTTTAAATGCTTAGTTTGCATATTTGTTTGTTGACCTGAGACTTACTGCAGGAGGGGCAGGGTGGGCAGGCTGTAGAGAGCTGTGTTGGCTTGGAGAGGACTGTATCCCTCTCATAAGAGATCAGGGTGGCAGATAAGAGCGCATCTGCAGGCAGTTGGGAATGCATTGTGTCAGCGCAGATGTGTTGCAGTTGTGTTTGGGAAAAGGCTTTCTTGGAATACGAGGCCTGATTTAAACATAGCACCTCCTTGGAGAGAGGTTGTCTTGCCAGTTGCAATTATGTATTGTATATACAGAGCTCCATTCTTTAACTTGTGCTTGTTTGCTTTTGTGGGTGGGCTGGTTTCCTTAAATGGAGGTGTGTTTTCTAGCGCCAGTTTGATTGTTTCATTTAGGGTAGACTCTGTGACAACAAGAGGCAAAAGTCAGGCTTAGCTCTGGAGCAGCAAGGAAGAGCAGTGCGATTGACAGGCAGCTTTTCTTGAATTCCATGAATGTGTCCTTGCTTTGAGAAATCTGAAGAAGCAGAGCCAAATGAAAACCAACCAATTATTTTCTGGTCCAGGAAGCCATTGCATTTGATTGTGTTGCTCAGAGCAGTGTGTGTGGGCAGGAGTTGTTTGTATCTTTGCTTTCAGAGAAAGCTCCTCAGCTCTGTAGCTGCAGCTCTCCAAGCTGTGTAGTAACAATGGGTTGTAAACGTAGGTTGACCTGACGTTGAATGTCCCACTACCACTAAGTACTGCTTCAGAAAAGAGTAGTTAAATTTATGTGGGAGGATGACATTGAATCAAAGCAGTGCACCACTAACCATGGGAATGGAAAAAAACAGTACCTGGCTTGAATTCTGCATTAACGTAATTTGGTTCTTAATTTGTTTTTTCCCTAGTTTTTCTCGCCACTGAACCCTATAAGAGTTCACATTGATATTGGAGCAGATGGAAGAGCTACAGGAGAGGCAGATGTGGAATTTGTAACACATGAGGATGCAGTAGCTGCCATGTCCAAGGATAAGAATCACATGCGTAAGTGTCGTGTTCCCCGGCGCTGCCGCTCGGCCGGGCTCTGGCGGGGCCGTCAGCAGCGGATCCAGCCTAAGGTTTTCCCAGTTTACCACATCGCAGGCTCGCTTGTTTGTGGCCTTTGTCTGCTGCCCGTAAGGGGCGTGTGGAGGTTGCTTTGTATCTCAAAGTACAAACTGAGGCTTTTTTGCTTCTTACAGAGCATCGATATATTGAGCTATTCCTGAATTCCACTGCTGGAGGTGGCTCTGGAATGGGAGGCTATGGCAGAGATGGAATGGGTACGCATCAATGGCACGTTTAGCTGATGCTTTGCCAAGTCTGATGAGTTGCAGGCTTGTAACGTTGCACTTTTGGCTTTGCAGATCAAGGTTACGGCTCTGTTGGTAGAATGGGAATGGGTAGCAATTACAGTGGGGGATACGGAACTCCTGACGGCTTGGGCGGATACAGTAAGTGCAGGTTCTCTTTTAAATGTTGGGGGAAAGTGTGAATGTCTTCTGGAAGGGGGCAGGGGTGATGGGCTTCGGGCTGGGAGAAGGGAGGGAGGGGCAGTGTTGTTTTGAAACTACATCTCTGTGGGCTTTACACATTGTACACTACAGCAAATGCTGGTTAAGAGCAGTGGTGCTGGAGTATAGTTGGTGTAATTTGTCATCTTCAACCAGTTGTTCTGTATTACCCATCCCATTTTTCCTTTTTTTAAGGTATGTATGCGTGACCTTGTGTCAATTGTTTGCAGGTCGTGGCAGTGGAAATAGTGGAGGATACTATGGGCAAGGCAGTATGGGTGGAGGAGGATGGCGTGGGATGTATTGAAGGATAGCCTTGCTTCTACAAAACACCTTGGAAGAAACAGTCTCTGGTCTACTAGACTTTCTTACAAAATTTAATTTCTTTTGTATTTTAAGAACTTTATAATGACTGAAGGAATGTGTTTTCACAATATTATTTGGTAAGCAACAGATTGTGATGGGAAAATCTGTTTTCTGTAGGTTTTATTTGTTGCATACTCTGACTTTAAATAAATTTTTATATTCAAACCACTGATGTTGATACTTTTTATACTAGTTACTCCTAAGGATGTATTACATATTCAAGACTACAGTCGGTTTAAAATGTTGTACTATGGTTCCATAAAGGTGGTTGTACTGTAACTCCTATGAACACTGATTCAGTTCTATGTAATCTTGGTCTAGTGAACAAATTTAAACATTCACTTGTTTAAGGGGAGAGGGGTAAATGAATAGGTTAGTTTATTTGGTAATGACTTTCCTAAACCCTTTTGATAAGTTGTATGTAATACCTGCAACCACAGCATGAAGCTGTGGAGGCTCAGTCCTTGTTCTGGCTTTTCCCCCCGCTGCCAGCACCCCCAGCAAATGCACACCTGTGTAAAGGAGCAGCACACCTGTTCCCACCCCCACCATACCGAGCAGCCACGTTTATTTCCAGGCTTTGCTGTCGTGCTCTAGAGCCTGCATTTCACACATGTAACTGCAAATCTAACTGAAACACTAGCACAGCTTTTAGCTAGTATGAGATAGGTCAAATAATAGTTCATTTCACGCTTTTCACTTTTTTTTCCCCACAAACATGCTTTTAGGAAGAGTGGGGGATTTGGAAGCAAGTTACTTCTTTTCTTTCTCTAATTTAATGTATTTAAACATGGTTCAGCATTTTTTTTCACTGCGCAGAGCTGATCTCTGTATTCGTTCAAAGTTTGCCAAGCCATTCTACATAGGAGCTCATTAGAAGTCAAGATCTTGAAAATATCTATAGGCCCAATACTTTTTCAGTAACACACAACCCAAACACATATAAAAGTTTTTGTGCATTTGTGACATGTAAGATATGTAAGAAACTTATTGTTTGAAGACACTTAACATACCTGATGTGTAATGGAAAAAGGTATTTATTCTTCTGAGCCAGTGTGATCTCCCAAATTAACTGCTTTGTCCTCAATGCCTCCCTTAAAATGTCAAATGTGATCTTGGGTATTGCAAGTCTGTCACCTGTTTTGCTAGTACTGTGTTATATCTGTAATAAACGTCTTCTTGTGGGAGAGGAGAATGGAGTTTATTTCACTAGAGATTGTGTTTGGGTGTCAAAGGGACTGGAGGAGCTGGAAAGGATAACTGCTGCAGGAGCAGCGTTGGCTTGGAAGGGGCGGGAAAATGAGTCCTTCATCATGTAAACCATTGCTGCTCTGCAGAAATAGGGGGTTCTTGGTGTGTTGCCAGAAAAGCTGAGGTGTTTCCCAAGAGGCAGTGGTAGCACCAAAATTAACCAAAGTTAATTCAATTGCAGGGAAAGTACGTTAGAGTAAGGTGGAGGAAAGGTGCACTTGCAGGAAGCCTGTTGTTACCGCGGGCACAGCACAGAGCAAGATCCTGCAGCTCTGCAGCGCTTCCTCACTCGGGAACACCCGGGTTTCATCTTGGGAGAAGGAGCCCTGCCACCTGCGCAGGACTCGCCTCTGGAGAGCGGGCTGGGGCTGAGCTTTGAGCCCTTTCGTACAACCCGGCAGGCTGCAGAGTCTCCTGCGCTTCAGCCCAGGCAGCGTGGCTGCACTGTGCAGGACAGCGAGTCCCTTCTGCCAGTCCTGTCCTTTGCCCTGAACGAGAGCAGCGTTCAGCCCGGAGCCTTCGGCTCCCCGCAGCAGCTCTGCAAGGGCAGGGGAGTCGTTCCCGAGAGCCGCCAGCAGAGCTGTGCCCGGCCCCTGAGGCCAGAGCTGGCTCACGGCCGTGTGTGGCAGCCCCGGCACCCGCAGCCACTCAGCGCTGCCCGGAGGGGCCGGCCGGGCGTTCCCTTCGCGCCCGGGAGCGGAGCAGACACGGCGGGAGCCCCAGGGACATCGCATTGTCCCTGCGCACCCGCCAAGGCCCCCCGAGCAGGAGGGCAGCAGTCACTTCATTCCCCAACAGAATAAAATGCTCTGATCCTGTCTGAACAGCTCCAGGTTCTCGTGGGTACCCCACAGCTCGCTGTGCTCTATGAGAAGGATTTAGAATCAAGAGCAGGGTTTCACAGGAAGACAAAGATACAGCATTAGTCACAGTGGTGTACAAAAACCTTAAAAACCTTAAAAAAAAACCCTTAAAAGCAGGCCAGATTTTGATGCCAAGGGAAATGAAAGCATATGGAACATCCAGTATTCATTTTATTCAAGGCAGAAGTCTAATCTGCAGTCAGTAATGGCAATCTGAATAATTATACACTTTTCCTATGCAAATAGGACAGCACAAAGGGGAGGAAAACATGGCAGTTAAGTAATAATTTATTGCACATTATGGAAATGCACTATATTCTTATTTTAAAAGATTGCCTATTTTAAATTATTTGTTTAGTTGCATCCCTTCAGACAAGTTACTTAATAAAGCAGTACAGATTAGCTTTATCCTACCATCTCTATCCTGCATCAAACCCTGCTGCCTCCATGCCTGCCCCACGTAAAGCCCACTGGAAGCACATGAGCAGCACCTGATTGTGGCTTTAGCAGGGCTGCCCACTCCCCAGCACAGGCAAGGCTTTCTAAGCAACTTGAACAAGTCATGATAAAATAAAATACTCTGAATTACAGATTTAAATTAAGTGATACTTTTCTCAGATAACTTACATTTATTTTCTTCCAAAATTTATTTACAGATTTACAAGTATTTGTGTGGTATTTTACAAAAAGTTACATCAGGTCATTTTAAAAACATCTTTCTTTACAAAAGCTACATAAGCAACTACACTGAGGTGTTAAAAAGAATAGCTATGTTAGCTTTTAAGATACGCACTAAATCCCTATCCTCAGAGACAAAGCCAAGCTAAACAAAGTGCAAGGACAACTACAGGACCTGTTTGCAATCTCCCTTTTGCTGTCAACAATGCTACTCCAGGCCCAGGGCTGAAGGAACTACAAGGCTGGTAATTCCGGAGCGAGAGCCCATGCCAGGAGTGCCTAAAGGGAAGAGGGTCCAGTGCAGTGAGGTGGAAGTGAGGGCAGTTTATCAAAGGATATTATTTCTATTTGCCTGTGGAAAGAACAAGGATTTTACGTCCCAGCAAAAGTTACAATCAGTGACAAGAGTGGTTAGACTCAGAAGGGCTCAAAAGTGCTCTGCAAAAAAATGAAGTTTAGGAACCAACTCTGAAAGTTTGAGAAAGAAGAACCTCCCTGTCCAACACAGAAAGGATGTGATCCCCAGTATTTAATCCCAGTCTTTCTAGATGGTTTCTAGAGCTGTGCAGTGACTACACGAACAAGCTTGAGAGCATGACTTGCATGAAAATAATGCAGAGACTTGTTCAAGGTTACAGACAATGTCAGACAAGAGATCTGTGGTGAACAGCTCTCCTTCAGTGGAAACACAGATATATCAAATTAACAGTTCATGTGAAAAAAATCATTCAGCAAAACACACCTTCCTTCAGCAAGTGCCCCGAGGCACTTTGTTCCCTGGCTGGCCAAAGCTCCCCTTACACCTGGGACTGCACAGAACAGCTGCCAGTGCAATATTCTGGGATGTATCAAACCCTGTTAGTGAAGAGGAAGTAAAGGAACACACGGTATTTGGCAAGAACTTCTCAGACCACTGCATTAAGTGCCATACTTCTTTCCAGTACAATTTCAAACCAGCTACTGCTTGGATTTGCTTCACAACAGCCTATCACAGGCACACTCCGTGGCAGAACTAGGTTGGACTTGTGGCACATCAGCCTGTAAGAGTATCACCTTTCTCCAGATCATCTTAACAATTAAAATACTCATCCAACACACATTAACACTGAGTATCCTGTATAAACTGCCTTGCTTCCTCCCAAAAGAGCTGCTGAGCCATTTGGTAGACCAACACACCCATCTGGGGTTTTCTTCTTTTTAGATGTGCATTTTTTACATTTGAGTCCCATTGTCTCCATTTGTTTCAAGAGGAAGCAGAGCAGTAACTGGTCCACAGTACCTTGAAATTGCAACTCTACACTGCTTACCTGAAAGTCTGGAAATACTGCTGTACATTCTTTAGTTGGTGTTGTGGTTTTTACAGGATGAGCTAAACACCAGAATTAATAAATATCTTATGGCACGTTGGACGAGCACCTCTGTATAAGTATTGCATGGCAGGAATCACAGACCCGGACAGGCTTTGGAGAAGAGGGCAGAGGCAGTTCATTGTCAGAACAGGCATTGCAGAAGATCTCCCCACAGTTCCTACAGTGATGCTTAATCATGGGCAGAAGATTAAAAATTTAAATTTACAATGGAAATGTACTTGGTAATTGGATACCAACAAACAATACACACAGAGTAATCCAAAATGTAATTCCTTCCCCTTCTTGGGTCTGAACATGGAGTCAGTTTGCAAGATAATTCATCTACATCCTAAACTATGATGCAATCCTACACAACTGATGTTTGTCTAGGATTGCACCACAGATATATATAGATATATATACATAAATAAAAATATGGAGACACTTTGAAGATTTCATTCAAAACCTGGATTAAGAATATAGTCTGCTCTAGAAAAATACAGCATGGGCAATGATATCCAGAACAGTGGATGCTTCTGTCACGTAGCTAATTGAGACTTAACATAAAAAGGTAAAGAAAACTTCCTGCATGCACACATTAATAAAGCAGGGAAATTAATGTCACATTTTACTTTAAAATGACAATAAACTCCTATTTTCTTACTCTAGTATATAAAAAATGCAATAAAAATACTTCTACACGTCAAATTCCAACAGTGCCAGAACTGATAAGAGCTTGAGATAACAATTCCACTAAGTATTTAGATAATTTTTAACTAAGTTGCTTTGTGGAACTGCACCATGACACTGTTTCTTTTGAAATCAGGGCCCAGTTGCCTTGTATGTAGCAAAGAACTAGAAAAGTATCTCAAAAGTAACTCTGCATTCACCTGATCATTGGCATTCCATGCCACACCTCAAAGATAATTAATAATTACATCATACTTGTAATAATAATTACATAATACTTATAAACAAGTTGGGAGAAATCTTGTTAGAAGTTTTACCTTCCTTTTGGAAAGCGAAAATTCCTTTTCACATAGCTTGCAATGAGTGGCCTCTTTGTCCTTCAACCAAACCTGGCCCTGGAGAAAAAATTATCATAATTATATGTATCTGATGAACTTCAACTTTGGGCTCCAGGGGACAAGACAAATCAAGAGTAGAACATTCACTGCCTGAATGCTCAGTGCCCTGGGACCCATGAATTGTCACAAACTCTAAAGCAGCACAGGACTGCTCCAAAACACGGCAAAACCTTAGGGGCCAAGACAGAGCATAGGTGCACAGAGAACATGCTCAAGGAGGTAAAGCTGGGCAGTGGCTCAGCTGGAACAGCAGAAAGGCATCTGAGCCTCAGAGTCCCTGCTCATCACATGGGAACAGCCCTCAAGATGCAGGAGAGCAAAAAAACCCAACCAACCAACCAAAAAAAACCCCAAAACAGGACAGTGTCAAGAATTGCCTTCCTTAATAAAGCCAGAAGTCTGCTCAACCATTTCAGACACCTTCCCCTGGACTGCAGTAACATGCCAGGTGACACACCAGATGATGAGACATGGGCAGACAGAATCTCTGCTCTCAAGTGCTCCCTGCTGTCTTTAAGAAAGTCCCAAACCTGCTGACATTACACATCCTATTTTATCAGCTTTGGTGCTACAAGTTTACTTATTTCCTGGGATGATCAAAAGCTTATTGATCACTGAGAAATACTATGCAGTTTAAGTTCAGTTGGCTTCACATTCTGTCCCAGATACACTCTATAAATTATAGAATGGTGTGCACCACTGCAAGAAAAGGGCCAAAATGCACAGCTGTGCATCAAACAAGGAAAATCAAAAGCAAATTGATTTTTTCTAGGGGGTTACAGTCTGTGGCTCTCTCCCACTGGAGGAAATCATACAGTGAATCCCTCTGGAGTGGCTGCTGTTGGAGAGAAGTCTTCTCATGCTTATGAAAGACTGCAAAAAGAACACTTAAAAAAAGTATTTTTCTCAAAATGCTACTGACCTGCAAAGCCTTGTTCGCTTCTTTTATATCTTCTATTTTCAGCTTTGATCTAAAGAATAAGATAATGCTGCTTCAAACTTCTACATGGTCAGTCATGCCCTAACAACTTAAAAAGCTGGTTTAGGTACCTAAAAATTTTAAGCCAAGTCCTCTGAACAGGAGTAAAAGACCACATTATGTCATTTTGGAGGAAGCAGCCTCCCCACAGCCATCCAGTGCCAACCCACTGAGAACTGAGTCACAGGACACACTCACAAAGTTATTCTATAGGGCATCAAAGGCCACATAAATCACAGCAAAACCACTGAGAAGACAGAGATCATGAAATGAATCTGACACCATGTGACAATAAGGAGGGTGCTGCTGGCCAGGGGACCCCTTCCACCCTCTGCAGACTGGGCAGCTGTGCTGGTTCTGCCTGGGGTGGAGCTCACAGCTCCCCAGGGGCTGTGTTCTGGATTTGTGCTGAGCACGGGCTGATAGCACAGAGATGCTGCTGTTATTGCTGAGCAGGGCTCACACAGAGCCAAGGCTGTCCCTGCTCCCCACAGGGCCACGCTGGGGAGGAGACTGGGGGTGAGGGGGCACAGCCAGGACAGGGGACCACAGGGATATTCCAGACACAGGGCATCATGCTCAGCATATAGAGTGGGGAAAGAAGGAAGGGGACGTTTGGAGTGATGGGCTTTTGCCTTCCCATGGCACCATTCCAAGTGGTGGGGCCCTGTTCACCTGGGAGTGGTGAGCACCTGCCCAACCACAGGCAGCAGTGAATTAATTCCTTGTTTTGCTTTGTTTGCATGTGTGGCTTTTCTTCTCTCTAGTAACCTGTCTTTATCTCAACTCTTAATGGGTTTTCCAGCTTCTACCTTTCCAATTCTCTCCCTTTGGTGGGGAAGGGAGTGAGCAGCTGTGTGGCACTTGGTGTCTGGCTGGGGCTCAAGAAGAGCAGCACTGCCCTGCTGGAGCCAGAGCTGTTACCTTCTCCTTGGGGCTCCTCTGGGAATGCCACAACTGGTAAAGCAGGCAACTTCTCACTGCAGAACAAAGCCTAACACCCTTCAAACTAGGATTTTCTATTCACAGCACTGTCATCACCCAGCCAAAAATAAAAATTACTAGGCCTGACCTAACTAGACACATGGACTTCTGATAACTGGTTAGTTATCCAAATAACAATAACACTGTCACATACTGCTAAATATGCATTACCACTGTCCCACTATTCTTCTTAATTCAAGTGTGCATGGCAAAAATAATATGCAAAAGTCACCACGAATAATGAAATTACTCGCTCAGCTTGGACGCCAGCTCTTGGAGAGCAGCTTCTTGGTCGTCACATATGCTTTTCAGTTGCTTGTTCTTCTCCTGAAGTTTAAGGAACTCCTTAAAACAAAACAAACAAAATAAAATGAAATCAAATTATTCTCAGATTGTGCTTGCCCTGCTGCCTAGAAAGCTGCTCCTACTGAAGCTGATCTTGCTGAGAAAGCCAAGTGAATGAATGATCCCTCACATTCCCTCCAAATCCAACCTGAACAGCAACTGCTTTGGATTAAACCTTCTTAGACACCAAGAGAAAAAGAAACATTTCTGCTTCTGCAGCCCACTCCAGGGAGAAAATAAACCTGATTGCCTGGAGAGCCCAGCAGCAGCAGGGAGCCATGGGCCTGGCCTACAGTGGAAGACAGAAGCCCCAACACAACTGAGAAGGGAAAACAAGGATTTCATTCTTCCTTATCTGAAGTACTGATTTCTGATCTGAGGACTAAGTGGGGAGTAAAACCCCCATTTTTTCTGCATTTTATTTGTGTCAATACGTTCATGTAATCTTTCCTATATATTTGCAGAAATTCAATAAAATACCATGTCTAAGTCCATTACTAACTTTGCAGTCAATTTCTAAATTACTAGGCAAAATTTGCTGCAGAATTTACTTTCTTAAGGTTAACTATTTCTTGGGTCTCTGTTCTCAGGTGAGATACAGTTTCCTTTTCCTTCTGAAGATCATCCTCTAGGGTTTGCCGCCACTCTTTTTCTATCTTCAAATCTGTTTCCAGCTGAAGCCTAGAACAGGGAAAACAGAACAAAAATCACTGTGCACAACAGTATCACTTTTAAAAAGAAAACTGAGTTTGTTTCTGGGTGCAATAGACTATTATCATGATGAAATATTAATTTACATGTTTTCTAAAACAGAAATAATGTGTCAATATTTTAGGTATCAGTGGAATAAACAACGCACTGTCACTTAGAAAATGCTTTTCAAAGTTTCTTTAAAGGACCTGGAACATGGCATAATTTTGAAGACCTGACCTTGAAATAAATGAATAAGAGAACACTTAGCACAAAATTCTGAAGCATTTCTAAAACATGCATAAGGCAAAGCCCCTTAACTCTATACAGCTTGTTTCTAAAATAAACCAAACCAACCAGCCACAGTGTCATTGGTGATGCAGACAATCACAGCAGGTATCTCTGATACCATAAAAGTTATTTAATGTTAAACCCTTAGATGTGAATCTTCTATTTTAGACTCTGGTTTATGGCATTTTGAACAGAGCTGAAAATAAAGGAGGAAGGATGTTAAATTACTATTTTTATCGAGCTTTCTACACAGCTGAGGTTCAGCATAAAGACAGGTATAGATTCTATTGGCTTAACTGAACTTCAGTTAAAGGAATTAGGGATACTCTGATAGAAGGCCCACTCTAGCTGGAATGTTACTATTGGCTTCATGGAAGAGTTGGTGTTTAGAACGTTATGGAGAAACCAAAGGGAGGAAGCACACTGTTCAACCTCCTGGATCTAAACTGTGCCAACACAGGAAAAGAGGGAGAAAAATCTGAGAGTATTCATGCAAGGTCTCTTGATGGGAAACCTACATCCACATTAATTTTCTTGTTTTAAAACCAAACCCACTTTTAAAGGAAAGACTTACATTTTGGGACACTACCTCAGCATCTGGCTGGAAAAGAAGTGAACATGACCTGGAGGTTTCAGAATTGCAGAATTCTAAGGCTGGGGTCTGAACTGTTCTTTTGCCCAAATCTGCAGAGGTGACTGTGGTAGTAAAGTGAACATTTGTCATGACAGTTGAACAAGTGGATTGACATTCAGAGTTCTGAGAGAGGCAGGGGAGGGCTAATAACTGGACTGGAAATCACTAATTTTTAAGCCCCAATCTTTGCGCCTAAGATTTACTTAAATAACTGATGTTTTGTCTTCCCAAAGAAGGAAAACACCTGTCCTGACAGGGAGCTTCTAACATTACATACTGATTTAAATTAGTACTGAAGGATGTAACAGGAGAAAGACTAGAGGGTTGGCTTTCACATTAGCTTTTAACTTTCACGACTCCACTGGATTTTCACTTTTCGTTTCCTGTGCAGTAGTAGTTAAACCACTCCTACTTCATGCTTAAGCTAGATCAATCAAGCTATACTTGTGCCATTTCTGCTTAAGTTTACACTACTCAACACTTGTGGGCTTTGTTAAAAGTGTGTTTTACCACTACTCCACTACGTATTTTCCCCCACTTGGGATAATTTCCTCCTGATCTAAGCTGGCACTTTTAGCCAAGAAATAACGCTGGTTTTACCCTGCCTTTCAAGCTGTATGTCATTTTAGAGGCACCCAAAGCCAGCCTGACTTCCTTGGAATGACATATTTTCTTCTGCCTTGCCAGTACCTGACATGAAGATCTTTAGCATTTACATTCTGTTCAAAACCACTTAACAACAAGCAGCCTGTATTAGGACAGAGGACATATTGCAATGTAGAATGTTTGCTGCCGTGCATTTTTCCAAACAGGAAAGAAATACTCACAGCTGTTTCTCCTTCTGGGAGAATTCGTTCTGCAGGCTTTCAGATTTATTCACATATTCCTGTTTAAGTTTCTCATCCTCAGCCTCAGCCTCCATTTGAGCCTTCTCTGTTTGCTGCAATCTGGTGTAATTCAAATCAACTTTGGGTAAAACTGAAGCTAGAACTAGGGTGTAGAGGGTGAAGAAGACAAATAAAAGAAAAATGGGGAAATAGAAACATTTCTAAATAAAAACAAAGTTTGGGGGAAACTCACAAACTCAAACGAGAAATCCATACAATGCCTAGAGAATTTAGCTCCTGGGTTTGCATACAGTAAGAGAGTAATCACTGTAAGTAATAATTGTTTTATTTTATGCTCATGAATAACAGATGCCAAAGCATGATACATATTTTAGAATCAAAGCATTTAACTTGATGCTTTTCTTTTTCCTTTAGCATATGTTCATGTGTTATTTCTGAAGCTTTTTTTCCCCCAGGTAAATTCTGTAAAAGTGCCTGGCTTGCACTGATCACCCATTAAGACAGGGCAGAGCACTGTGCTGTGCAAAAGCAGCTCAAAACAATTGAGGCATAAGGCTGCATACAGAGCACTGCAATCAGACAGCAAAAAACTTGACTAGCCTAATACAACAAAATACACCCTGACAGGTCCCATTACAGTTACAGAACTACCTCAACTACATCATAATTGATTTCAACAGTCTGTATTAAAAATAATGCATTCTTACACTGGTTAAAATAGCTCCATACTATAGACAAATCAAAATGATTAATCAAGAAATGAGGGATTATTATTTTTTTCCTTCTGAATTCCAGGTTTGTTCAGCTGACACTCCCCTTGGAATGCATTAGTTCACTGTGGCTCCTCTCTGGTGGACGCATTGTCACAACAGTAAATGTACTAAAAGGGGGTTTGTGCTATATCATGATTACAAATGTCTGGAGAATACAAGAGCCTGTAATATGCCAGCCAATGTCCCCACTTGATGCATTGTGTTCTGCAAAACTCCCTCAAGGGCCTCTCAGGTAAGTGGTGGCAGAAATCAGTGAGATGGCTGATTTCCAGCAGCTCACTGGACACAGAGTGACTCAGAGCTCCCAGTGCCAGCTACGAAGAAGATGTGTCAGCAATTTGTCTGCATTTGTGCTTCTGCTGCTGAAGCTGCACCAGAGGGACTTTCCAAAAGCTGCTGGCAAATGAGTTCCAAATGCTAGACTTAAAATAACCTATCAAGGGTGCACTATCTCACTCAACTGTCCCAGAGGCTTGAAGAGCGCTCCCAGACACATCTGCAGTGCACAGAGGGCCAAGCCATGGGAAGGAGAATATTGGGAGAAAGCAGGTCCTGTGCAGAAGCTGACTGAAGCTACACAAGACATCAACACCAAAGGCACGTTAAACCCTGCCCTAAATCACAAAATCAACTGCAGAGTTGTTTCCACAAGCAAGGCAGAAAGGGAGCTTGTTACCCCAAAAGCTGCAGCAGCAGCATCCCCAGGCCAGCACCATGGCTGGCTGCACTGCTTAAATTCAGGCAGATGCTGAGCTGGCTCCAGTTTGCAGCTGGATTTGACATTCAGATGATACTGGAGCAGATACTTGTTTGCATAGATGACTGTGAGGCTGATAAGGCTCCCATTTCTGCTACTGTCTCCCTGTTGTTCTATTCAGTGTTTCCAGCTTGGGTGTTCTTTGAAGATGGAAGATAATTATTTTTATTTTTCAGTAGCCAGTTCATGTTAAAGGCTATTTCTGCCTCCAAACCAAGTAATAAGCTGGTACATGACCAGGCAGTAGAAACCCTTTTTGAATTATTGCATCTTGTCCCCACTTTTTCAAACACATCCCCTTCTGCTGCAAAACTGTAAGATCGTTTTCCCAGTCAACTTCTGCTACAGACTTCAGAGCTAACATCAGAGAGTGCATGAAAGGCAGTCAGCAGCCTGACCTCTTCTTTCTGCAGTGCAGGCAAGCAGCAGCTCACAGCAGAACTGGGAGCTGTAAAGGCTGCCTCATGATGGGTGGAGGGAGGGAAAAGGTTGGGGCACAATCACAGGTGTTGATCTCATTGCAGACACAGCCAGGCAAGATCCTCAGCTGACAAACAGGTTAGGCAGGCTCAGGATCTGGGCCCTAACTGCAAATCCTTACTCACTGCTCCACCTCCCAGGGCAGCTGGGCTAGGCAGGAGTCACAGCTACAGGATTTGCTGGAGCTCTCTGTCTCTCTCTGGAGCTCCTCAGGAATCAGGCTCCAAACACATTTTCCCTCCACGAGAATGTTTTTCCCCACGTGCCATCAGGGAGGTGGAGCTGTGCTTTGGCTGTCAGATGCCCAAAGGCTGGAATCCCTTCACTGCACACACAGAACAGGGATGTTGGCCCCACCCTCTTTTCTTACATCCACCCTTCTGAGAGAGCTCAGCTCCCTCCCTCCAACTCCTGCCACTCTGTTTAAGAAAACAGTGCTAGTTACAACCACAAAACCCAACAGAGAGCGTGCTTTTGGGAGAAATATAGCCTAAAAGTGAAAGGAATAAGCAGGGGAGAAGGGAAGTATTAGCCAGAAGGGCCACTTTTTAAAACTCTTAGTACCAAAGAACCAGAAAAATCACTGATTAGAAACAAGTGTCATAAAAATGTACAGTCAAAGTAAAGATATCTAACCTCTTAAAATAAAATTTGACAAAGAAGTGATTCAATAGCATTAGAAAACTAGCTTGCACTTGCTAAACAATAATACAATAGTGCAGTAATCTGCTTTTTTTTTTTTNTTTTTTTTTTTTTTGGAGGGGTAAAGTGAGATTGGAGATGATGTTCTTTCAGAAAACAAACCAGAACCCAGCTACCATCAGTTACAGTGCAGGATTTCTAATACCACTTTCAAGTTTCAATTGGAAAATCCTCAAGTCCTATTTTATCAGCAACTATTTCAACACAAGAGATCTGGAGGAGCTTTCAGAATGATATATCCTTGACAAGTTTATACTGGTGCTGAGCCTCATTGCTGGCACATTTGACGAATGACATTGCAATAGTCCTAGTTTGAGTTAACAGATCTTTGTCACTTCATGAATGCAGTGGACAAAAATCAAAGACAGATGAAGGCAGCAAAACAGTAAAAACAAAAATTGGGATAAAAGGATAAAAAGAAAAAGAAAAAGAGGAAAAAAGGATGTCAATAAAAGAATATTCATGTCACTAAGTTTTTTAATACATAAGCATGTTTTTCATAATCAGATTTAAATGAAAAAAAAGACATGTCAAACACCAACATGACAGGGCTTATGGATATGTTATATTTTACAATTAGAAAGATCAATGCTGCATATAAGGCCACTAAAAACATGTGACTCACATCTTAATATTACGTAGTACATGCAGTCTAACAGTAATGTAAATTTATATTCTGGAATTTTAGTCTTTCACTTTTCAACCTTTCAGTGTGAAAACTCATTAAGTCATTGAAAATAATGGCACTTCCAAAGCAATGGACAACAATTCTAACAGCTTCAGCAAACAACCAGTGATCCTTGAAGGCATTAATGTTTATATTAAGCATAAGCTTAAGTATAAGCAAGATTAATGCCTCAGTTTCTATTGCATTTCATTCAGGTGGGAAAAAAAAAGAAGGCAATAAGGAATCAGAATTTTGAAACAACTGAAAGAACAACTTTTGATATTAGCATAAAAACCTAGGACCAGAAGAAAGATAGTAGATGAAGAAAACTGAAAGTTTGTATTTAAATTAAGTGTGTTTGTCAAGCAGAAAAAACCAGTCCAACAGCAAAGCACTAATTAGAAGTTCCAGGAAAGTTTGGTTTAAATGCTCTAGTTGAAAACTACATTTCA
Organism: Polioptila caerulea; assembly: GCA_013397295.1. Classification (NCBI taxonomy): domain Eukaryota; kingdom Metazoa; phylum Chordata; class Aves; order Passeriformes; family Certhiidae; genus Polioptila; species Polioptila caerulea. Next base: position 362,189 of record VYXF01012343.1, on the reverse strand, counting down.
ATGGCAACTGAAGGAATGCAGTAAGATGTAAGGGGGTGGAGTTGTGAATGAAGAGAAACAAAGATGGGGCTGTACCTTTGTTCTAGTTGTTTCATAGTTGCATTAATTTGATTGGTCTTATCCTCTAATCGACTAATTATTTCATTCTTCTCTTTCATAGCGTCTTCAGAAACCTGTGTTACAAAAGAGGTTAAAACTGAAATTGGTATAATTGCACCATTACCTTGTGGGGGCTTTTTCTTCAGTATCTAAAGAGGCAAATGGTAAAAATGGCCTCAAGTTTTGATTCTCTTCTAGGATTGCCTTCTAAAACCACTTGAGGACAGTATGTAAAACCTTATGCATAGAAAATTTGTAGTTTTACACTTTGCAAGTGTAGATGCTATTTAATAGTAAGTATTAATGTTCCCCTTTGGTTTCCTTCCTTAGTTAATAATTTTGGAAGTCAACTTAAAATCAATGACCACGTAGCCCACTAGAACCTTACCAGTGAAGAGCAAAGAGCTTAGTCCAGAAAACCCCCAAGGTTCTCCTACAAATCAACCCCCTCCCAGACCCTAACACTGGAGAACATTCTCTTCTTTTTCTCCCCAGCTCTATTTATATTTCTCATCCTCTAGTGCACTTTTCTCACATTTGCAGATGGGAAAGTAGAATCCTTTGTCCATCACTTCAATTATCTCTCCACAGCATCCTAATTTTTTCCCCCTCATTCTGTCACAGATTTGACTAGTTTCTTGTGCTGGTTTTCATAATTTATTTCCTAAATCAAATTCATGTTTTGCACAAATAATTCACTGGTATTCGGTCATTTGTTAACTGCATTTGGGGTCCCTGAGATCCATATTCTCCAAAAAAAGGCATTTCATTGTTAAGAGATTTTCTTCATTTGTTAACAGATTTAAAAATGAAACCAAAACTGTAAATAGCTTTTTCCATTTAACATATTCTTGTCTTCCTTTCCCTACTTTGGAAGGTCAGGGCTTCTCTTCAACTCCTCACTACGTGCCTACATTCTTCTGGTTTTCTTATACAACACAGGCCAAAAAAATGTCCTTGTTACAGTACACTATTACTCTATTTCACACAGGGGATCATTAGGCCATGATCTTATTCTCTTGCTCTTTCCTTCCCAAAACCCCCTAAGTGACTGCCTTAAGAATTTCTCTGTATGAAACCGTGTTTACAGAGGTAATGTTCCAAAATGTCAAGCTGACCTAAGAAGCACAAGCAAACCAAACCTCTAGGGAACAGCAGCATCCAACTGATCCGAGTGTAAGAATGCTCTTCCCTCCCTGTGATCCTTTTAGCAGTTTAACAGCAGACTGTCCCTTTACCTGCAGCTTTTGGTACATTTCCACATTAATTGCTTTAACTTCATCAAGCTGCTGCCGCAGGCCAATGAGGGTGTCCTGCTTCTCATGGATATCCTTCTCCAGCAACTTCATGGCAAGCTCTATCTCGTGTTTCATGCTCACTTGAACCACTAGCTCATTCTCCATATCCTATAAAACACAAGCACAATGCAACACAAAAGGATTTAAATAATTATGGAACTATTTTCTTCTGGTTTGAAACTCTAACAGAGGTGCAGCACCACCTGTTTTACCACTTCAGAAATTCTGCCCCTCTTCACCTTTGCAAATTATCCATAAATGCTATTCTCATGTACTAACTGACCAATGGGGTTTTGTGAGAGAAGACAACTCACATTGTAAGAAATTACCCTGCCCATGTTGTACAGTTGCCTAAGTATTAATTACAAAAATAGAATTGAAGTATTTGTATTTTCACAGGAAAGATTTAGCACAGATAGAAAACATACAGTATTGCTAAAAGCTTACCTAAAAATTTACCAAAGAAAAATGTGGTTGTTTTGATGCATTCTGGAGGCTGACCTGGAACAGAGACTAGACAGAGCAAAAGGATAAAGTGTGTATTTATTAAAAGGCCTCAATGGGCACACTTGGGCAGTACAAGAACCCAGCTGGGCTGCACTCAAGATGAACTCTAAAATGGTCACAAAATGGACAACTGGTCATAAGGTCTCACACTTTTGTAAGTTTTGGTCCATTAGCATATTGGAGTTAATTAGATAATTATAGCTTCAGGTTATGAAGTTCTATCTTCCTTGTTTTTTCTTTCTATTTTACTGTTGTTTTTGTTCTTGGGCTTGAAAGTTGTATCAGTTGTCCTTGGTCCCAAGCTGGAAAAGGAATTGTTTTGTCTCCCAGCTCTGTGAAGAGAGCTCACTAGCTCTTAATATGAAACACAGAACTACACACTAAAACAGCACAGAATCTGAAAAACGTAAAAGCTAAAACTTAAGGCGTCAGCTTTTTTACTGTTCTTCAGCAATATTACCACAGAAACACTGCAGCTCTGTAAAGAAGAGCATCCCTGCAGCAAGTGTCCTGCAGGGCCGGGAGCGCCCACCTGCCGCAGCTGTGCCTCCTCCCGCAGCTGCCGGCGAGCCTCGGTGTACATCTCATCCAAGCCCTGCCTCGAGTGCTTGTACGTCTGCAGCTCTGCTTCCACGTCCACTTTGGCTGCCTGCAAAGACACAGAGCTCCTGTCTCTCTCCATCATAAGTGCTGCAGTTTCATGGCATAGGTTTAACATGCGTGGGGAATATGAAGAAAAACCTACAAACGTCCTCACGCACAGGACAAACATGGAAAGAGCTGTTTCTGCTCTGTGGCCATGGGTTTGATAATGAGAACTGAGTAAAAACAGCAAAATGAACATTTGTACTGCAGCACTGTCCTCCCTTGGTGTCACACGCTACACATGCATACGGTTGTAAAACAATCTAGTCTCCTACAATTTTAATTTACTTATGCCATTTAGAAAGATTTAAGAAGTCCTTTCCCTCATAAAAATTGTTTCAGATTTGGACAAGTTAAGCTTACTTGAAGTTGAGATATACAAACTTCTGAACAAAAATTAACCACATTATGTTACAATATTAAAAGTAGTAAAACTAACATACCTCTAGATGATGCTGTGTTTTCATTAAAATCAGGGTATTTTCACTCCTTAATTGATGGTTTTCTTCCTGAAGTTTAATTATATTGTTTTTTGCTATTGCTAACTGAAAAGAAACAAATAAAAAAAAGAAAAGCACTGTGACCACTTTCGTGACTAATAACAAAGAAAAAATGGCCTGATTAATGCAAGACCAAGACATTCTCTGCTTTATTCTCTCTGTCAGCTGAACAGAGAATTAGTTGTTTTTAAAGAAAACATGAAGCTCTTGGTTTTAATAATGAGTCACTTTCATTACACAGCAGCACCATGTTCAGGATACTTCACTGTTTCATGTCTGGTGAAGAATGTGCTTTCTTTTCTTTGCTCCATTATGACTTAAAGATACATTATGACCTAAAGACCCTCAATTCTCTTTCCTTGTCCTCAGCTTTTTCTTTCCACTTGGCTTCAAGTTCATCCAGTTTTCATTTTCTTTTTGGTCAGCTTAATACATCATATGGAGCAGATGACATAAGAAAGCCTTTCCCATATGAGAAACAAACATATTTACAAAAGATGACACTTTATAACTAGGCCCTGTAGTATATAGCCTAAAGTCAGAATTATAAGTCAAAGGATCAAAATAGGTGGACAGTTGGGCTGAAGGCTTATAAAGGAACCAGAAGACTCTGAGAAATAACACTCAGAAAAAATGTTTTCATTCTGTCTGGATACATTATTCCCAGAGTAAGCTAGCTGTACCTCCAGTAGCTGAATTTAGAGTTTTCAATTTTCCAGTTCATTAACTAAAAAAGGTGCTGTCTCTTATAAAGCTAAAAATATTGGAAACTAGTCAAGCACCAAAGATAACCAGAAATAAAGGCTATAAACACAAATTCAGAACCAGATAAGTCCAAAAGGCGTATACAAGCATCCAGTAAATAAGCAAGAAACAATCCTTTGGCTAAAGCTGAGAACTGGAACAAATTGCTTGGTGAACTACTTTCTGTCTCTTTGTAGCAACTGGTGTCACCCATTCTAGACTAGTCATCTGCACAAATCAGACTGACAGCTGGCATTAAGAAAGGATTCTCTTCTCATTTTGTCCAAAGTGGGAAATGGCAATGTTCTACAGCATTAATGTACTGAAGCTAGAGGCTACCTGGCAAGCTGACTTCAAACCCCTGCAGCTGCTGCCCCTCTTCTTTAGGCCAAAATAAAGGTATCTGAATATATTATACAGAACTTCCATAGCTTAAAATAATGTAAGTATATTTAGAAAAACAGTCTTTCAGAGAAAATAATATGCTACAGGTTGCTAAAACAAGAAAGTACCTCTTCAATCAGTTTAGTGTTTGATTTCTCCAGTGAGTCAACTCTTGCATGTAGACTGCTAACTGTGCTACTGGAAGGGAAAAAGAAACAATGGTATTCAAGATTAGATCAAAAATCATTCAGCCAAGCTCAAAAGCTTTAATGCAAGGTACAGTGATTAATGGTTAAGAGCTGTGAGGTCTGCTCCCATTATTGGAGGTTTTCCTAAATATAAGAAAATTACCCTCCTTTGCTGAACATTTATATACTTCTTTCCAATTTCCAATGTCACTCCTGTCACCTAAACTCCTTGGCTATAACTTCCCATGCACTCTTCCTTTCCTTTATCCTCACAACTATATTGCATTCAAAAGATAAATGAGTTCCCTCCTATAGAACAAAACCATTCTCCAAGATTCTCTTCCTCCAAAACATCTTCTTAATAAAATCATTTGTTTTTCTGCATTTTTTTAAATTTGTCCTCAGGCTCTCTCTTTCTTGATGTTTCTTGACTTCATTTAGGAGTCTCACCACAGTTTTATTGCCTTTTATTACTCTGTTGCTTTTTATGGTATCAAACTACATCGAGGCCTTTTCCATAACCTGATTGCCTATTTCTGCAGAGAGCACCTTTTTTTAGGCTGCACTTCACACACAGGAAACAGAAAACCTTTTCTATAACACCATTTACTATTTCACATATTTCTCAGCGGTGTCCTCGGAAGTTGCCAGTTCATTAGGAACAGCAGGGAAGAGAGATTAATGCATTTAGGATGTCTAAATACAAACAGCTGAACTGAAATAAAACAGCAGAGTTGCTGAATCACTGATCTGGCAGGAAATTCTATGCATAAACCAGTGTACAAGAACACACAGAGGCTCACCTGGATCATGACATCGCACAAACACCACTGCTATTAACTGTGATAGCTCCTTTCTCATCCTTTACTTTCACTTTGCTCCTATTTGATGTGCTCAGCTTCTCTGTACTGTTGAAGGTTTGTGCTCAGCGACACCATTTCAAAGCAGAATATCCTTATTCCAACAGGGGCCTTATAGTAACCAATGATCTAGATTACCAGCATTAAAAATTTAAAAAGATGATCACATTTCAAAAAGGATCTAGATCAGCTGTGCTACAGATTCTACAGAAATTCTTTGTGGGCTTGTAGTTTGGTTTTGGTTTGTTGGGTTTTTTTACCTTTTTAGCTCCTCAGACTGTTTAATTTTGTACACTACTCCTCAGAGAATTTAAATCACTGTTCTTCTGTCTGCACAGTAACAAACACAGTGGTGGACTAGGTTTGTTCCATCCAGCAAAGTAAGGGGAAAATGCTGCTTTCCTGAAAATTGGTCTAACAGGAAGCTCAACCTACCACATGTATGTAGCTTCTAGCAAGCAGTGAGCTTATTCAGTTTCAGTCCTAGGCATTAAAGCCACAAACTAAAATATTCTGAAAGGCAAAGAAATGAAAACATATGGATTCATCAGAACACTCAAAACCACTTTTGGCAAACTGTTAAATAGAACACAGTTAGAATCCAGACCAAGCTTTTCCTTCCTGTGAAGTTATGAATCATGAGGACCTTCACAGCTCTGGCCTGTTGGTTTTGTGTCTCTTTGAAGAATAAAGGTTTTGACTGCCCAAAAGCATGAAAACTGACACTGAGCTCTCCAGGAGAGAGTCTTTTCCTACTTCACTAAATCTAAGAGAATTTGCAGCTCTTTCTCTGAAATTCTCTCACAAAGCTGTGGTACAAAAGGCATTTACCTGTGAGCCTGGCCTGACACCCATACTTCAAAGTGATACTTACTTCAGTTGCCTGTTTAGTTCCTCAACATAATTCTTTTGGTCCAATATTGCAGCAATCTGTACATTTCTAAAGCAAGCACAAAATAAAATTACTTTTAACAAAATGCTGTACTAAACTATGGACTGAAAATATATATACTTACCATAGGCAAACATCCATCTTAATTGAGTTTTTAAAAGGAAAGGAAGCAACCTCATCTCACACTCAAGAAGGCAACAACACGTGTTGTTTTATCAGACACAAAAGAATCCAATGCCTTAACTGCAAACAATTTCTCTACATGAAACATAACATGCACAGTCTGAGGAGAATAAAGATGGTTATTTACTCTGCCATTAACTCTGGCTCTCTGAAACTCTGACTAAATCTTAAGCTGAGCGTTTAAAGGTCTGCAGGTTCCTTTTCACTGCCACCTGGCAAGCCTCCACTACTTGGGAAGCAGTAGGGGATGCTGCTGAGGTTTGCTTCAGACTGCAAATATTCTTCCAGCTAGCTAATAACACAGAACAATGCACTGGGGCATTTTTCTCAGGATCAGAAAGTTTCATCTTTAGGGAATCTGACTAAAAGAACAGGCCCCAGCCAAGAAATCCTTAATGTTAACATGCAAAACAGGAGGTATTTTGTGAGGACATACCTTTCTTTACCCCCAATGTCATCATCACTCTTCAAATACACAGAGAAATCAATCACTCCAACCTAGGGGAAAGCAAAGGTACAGTTTCATATCATACAGATAAGTGCTGTTGATATTTACAGCCTTGTATTTATGCAATTGATAAAACTTCAGTTACAGCATTTTTAAGATTTATTCAGTTTCAGCCAGAAGCTGAAAAACCTGAACTATAATACTTTAAGCAAGATTTTACTAAGTTTAATATTTACTTGGTTTATACAACGCTTTCCTGTCAGGAGAATCTGTTTGTTTTTTCCATATCTTTTCTAAAAAATCTCTTCTTCATCAACTTTTTAAAAACATGTTTTTCTTATTAAAGCAAAACACCATCTCTAATAAATAAGGTAAAATGATCTATCTATAAAAGTTACTTTATTTCAATTCACTATGGCTGCATAAACACATTTCACCACTGAGTAGCATATTTTAACATTCCAAAACTACGCTCCTAGCTGACTTCTATCAAGGTTCAGAAGTTTGCCTTTCTGCTCAATAAAACCTGCTGCTTCTGGCTTCAATGAGAAGGCACCTTCTTTATACAACTCTTCACAAACAAAATTATTCCGGACATTTTACAGATCCCAAATTTGGACACACTGCAATCAGAATCTCATCTGCACAGCCTCTATTACCTTCTCAAACTGAGTTTTCTCTCTCATGCAGCAAGGCCACCCAGTGAAAAGAGAGGTGTATAGCTAGCAACAGATTTTGTGGTCTATAATATATGTATTTCATTCTCAACACTAAGAGCAAGTTGTTAAGTTTTCTGTAATTACAGGCCTGTCAATGTTGTATCTTCTTTTACACAAGATCTGTGCCTGAAACTAACACTACACAGTAACTAGCACAAACAACTGAGGACAGGTTAACCACGGGATTCTAAAGCACACACCCCCAATTAGCTGTACCTTCTCTTTCCCAGAGGAGCTGTTTTTTCATCAAATATACGAATATAGTAATAACCACTTAAGATACTATGATTTTTTTCCACACAGAGCTGAAAAAAACAAATCAGGGCTGAAGACAGTCCATTTATTTACAAATGCCTGTGCATCTGCCTTTAAACAGAATCTGTTAATATTTTCTTGGAAAAGATCAGGGTTAAAAGTCAAAGCTGATTCAACGCAGGAAGAATTTCAAGTCTTGCTTTGCAGAATCAAAGTAGTCACCCACTTAAGAGGTGACCACTCTCTCATAAGAGAGTGTTTGTTTCAGGTCCCTGTATCATCCATATGATGTTCCAAAACAACAAGAAACAAACCAAGCAGGGTAAACTGTACCTGTCCCACAGAGGAAAAGGCTGGGTCACACAAGTCAGATGGAAAGAACTCTGCCTTGCTACAGCTGCTCCCATCTGAGGACAAAGCACAAAACTTCACCCTCGCACCCTGACCACTATCTCCATTTCAAGGTCTGACCCTGCTGATAATGAGGTTAAGGCAACAGCCCCACAGATCCAGGAGCTGGATCATCACACTCTGAACTGTCTCTCGTGGGATTTCCAGCAAGTCACCATTACAAAGTAACAAATTTCACAAACAAAAGTACAGAAAGCTCTCATGGACTGCATGTACATTCCTTTACCTGGATGGACTTACTTGTGAATCCAGGTCTTCCCCCTTCACACACAGGTTGGCATCGATCACATTCAGCCCAACTAACAGCCCAACAATAACTGCTCCTTCTTCCTCCATCATTAGCGCGTGATACTCATAAAACTCACTGGGTCAAAGGAGAAAATTGCATCTTACTGTTATGTTCAGGACAGAAACATCCAATAAATTAATCATAAGTGGCATATGCATCTAAATCTCCTCTTACATTAGCCTTACTACAGCATCCTTAAAGATGAACTGGGCCTGCCCATACTTTCACCTCATGAATACTTAAAAACTCCAAGTGCATGGTTTGACTCAGAGGCTATTAAAAACAAAGATACTGCCTTAGGCTCCAGATGGCTGGGACACTGTGGGGAGGGTGACAAGATTTACTTTGACTTTAAAAGCGCTCCTAGCAAACACAAAAAAACCCAGAAAAGGCTCTTCCCTACACCTGCTATTAGCCAATTTTGAAGAAAATACTGCAGCAAATGAATGTTTGGCCACACTGAGTTAGACAACTCTTTATTGTTAAGAAGCACTGCAAGCAGTGCAAAAGAAGAATGGCAAAAGAATTACCTTTTGCGAAAAAATGCCTGGAATTTAATGAATACATGCTTGAAATTCAAGGACCCAAGGAAGAGATTAAATGGATAAAAGAGAAACATAAAGGGTTGAAATGCTAAAAAGGTTTTTAAAATTTAAGTACTTCACTAAACAAGAGAATAATAGCACTTTATTCTTGCACTTTTTAAAATAAAATTTTAGATTCTACGTAAAAAACTGTCTTTTCACTGGAAAAGTCCATAACTGGTGAACACAAATGACACCCTGACATACCAGTGTTATCTAGGCACAAAGTCAGGCTTAAAAATATGTTTAGCTTATAAAACTGAAATTAGGAAGCATCTTTCTCCATTTGTGCTTTAATTACTCCATCAGACAGGAGAAGTCACAGTAGAAGAGAGCAATGCCAGTGTGCCAGAACTGTGAAAGCAAAGTTCAAAGCAAGAGCCCTTCTTTCAATGGCAGCTCAGTGGAAACCACACACACGGGTAGGGATGAAGCTACTTCCTCCCCAGTGCTTATTCTGCACAGTGGGGGAATGCAGGATTACTTTTTAGGAGACTAAACCTCTACAAATAAACTTGTAAACAAAATCCTCCGAATTGTTTACCTGAGGAGGTCTCTCTGGATGATTAAACAGCGAAGATAATCGGCCATTTTCTTCTGCATCAGCGCCAACCGCAACCAGGCCCGGGCACGGCCCAGTGGTGTCCTGAAACAAAGGGCATGAACACAAACAGTCCCCAGTTAATCATGTGTTGATTAAATCATGGTCTTGAACACCTTATCAGTCTACTGCTGCAGCTATTGGTGTTTCTGAAGGGGTATTTTAAAGTATTAGTTGAGCATCGCACGTTTAGGCTTTGACTCCAAGCTTTGGGATAACAGAAAGATTTTCAACTGCTCAGCTGAGCTTGGGAGCAAACCCTGGAAAAACAGGAGTATAGAATGCACAAGATCTTATGAAATGCTGATGATCTTGAAAGTCCTGTTTTCTGCTGAAGTAAATGTTTGCAACAGTTGAGACTCCTTTCTGCAATTTGTTTATTAAGAGTCGAGGGGAATTGCAAGAAAAAGAACCAAATGCCTGTCACAAGCCACCATGGCAGCTTCCCTTCCCAATCCTACTCCCTGGCTCTACCCAACACTTACTCAATCCTACCCTTAATTGAGTACAAATCCAGTGCTATCCCAAGAAGGCAACGCAAAAGAAGATTAAGACATATAAGTGGCAAACATTAATATCCAGCAAATTGCACCTGGACCTTTAGAACTTCCTCTTCTAGGGCTTGCATACTTACAAGTGGTAAGCACATAAATGAAAAAGAAAAACCCCTCACAACCTGTGTTAGGATAGAAAGAGAGTACCACACTTTGCAAAGGTTATTACTTCCTCTGGCCTGCCACAAGAGTAAATAATACTTGACATGCCTGTGTGCTTTAGATAAGGTCTAAAGCTATAAATCAGAACCCTTATGCTGCCATACACCGATCAGCGTAACCTTTCAGAATTTCGTATACAGCCAATCATAAGGCTAAATGCAAAAGCAGAGTGCAGTGGAATGGGAGGAGGATAAATTCACATCTGAGTAGGACTGTGCAGGCAAGAATCTCAAAAGCTGCCTAATTCTTTCCTCTTTGGTATGTCACCTTTCTTTGATCCAGCCTTTGCTGGCTGCACTCATTGATGTTTGCTGCAGTTCTAGACTGCAGAGTGGCTGACACACAACCTGCTCCTTTCTGCATTGTTGCTATACACGTCCCATTCACCTGTGCTCTCTCTCAACATCATGTGCTAGCTGTTCAAAGGCTTGATTAATGCCAAATGAAATCATGAGACACCTGCAGAGTCTCAATCAGGTCCTTTATTTTCCTGCTGCATTTTATCAACACTACTTACTTAAGGCCAGGCAAATCTCTGACACTTGCTGCTATTTCCTCAGCTTCTGGATATAATTTCTCCACAAGTTCCAGAGGACCCCAGATGGTTTTATTGTAACTTAGAAAGGATTTTCTTACTAGGAAAAGAAAAATCAAGTAACTGAATTAATTTAAATTACTGCAGTAGCTTCCTTCATAATATCTGGCATGTGAAAGGGTTAACTGCTGAGTCCAGGGCTCCAGATAACTCTTAATTGAGACACTGGTCAGCTCTACCAGTATCCAAAGCCAACTTCCAAATTACTTTGCTGTGAATATAAAATTGATATGCTAGACAAAAATTAATATAAAAGGATATCTAGCTAAAAATATACACTACATACATACATGCAGTAGGTAAACCCTGGACCACTTACAATAAATGCTGTACAAAAGGACAAGTTGGTAAATGTGGAAATACATGTGGTGAAGAATCAGTAATTACACTATTCATTAAAAAAGGTGACCATTTACTTATTTTTTTTTTCAATTCTTTATGCAATATTATACATTTTTTATCTACTTCCAGAAAGAAAAGAAGAAAAATGGCATGTTTGGGATGAGAAACATGCAGCTAGACCAATTTCCACACCTTTCAGGCCATGCTTCAGGCAGTGCTCCATGACAACAAAGAACTGCTGCAAAGGTGGGTAGTCAGAATCCAGAGTGCGCCCAAAGCTCAAGGCTGATTCAATGAGTCCTTTGATACTCAGTTTAGCCATGTTCAATAAATTTGCTCTTTCTACAGCTGTAGGGTCCTTTACAGCTAAGACAACAGAGAAAAAAACGTTATGGTTCAAGCTTTAGGAGTGGCACAAAGAAATAAAGTGCTTCATGTCCACTTTGTTCAAAGAAAAACTTACCTTAACCAAATAAACTCAACCGAACAAACTCAGTAGGTACTGAAAACCAGCATGTCATAGGAAAGCACCCAATCCAAAACACATCCTTAGTGTTTCAACAGGTGAGTGAAAACCCAAGGCTGGGAATGTCAGTCCTTAGGTACCATGCTGTCTCAGCAGGTCTCAGAAGCAGCCAAGTCACTGCAATTGAGCACAACGCCTCTGCTGCACTCCAAACTCTGCAACCAAATGGTATCAAATGGTATCAAAGCAGCCTCCCCATTAACCAATGGATTTATTTGGTGCATTACAGCCTGCCTACAGAAGCAGACATCATACCTTTCATATATAATCACTTTGCACTGTAGCTTTAATTGCACAGTGACACAAACACGTGCCTTCCTTCTCAGGCTGTACAGAGTCTCTGCCACTAAACCAGGAGCACTTTCTGGAAAATACTGCAAATTCAGTTTCTCATCTAATCACAAAATATGTTCTACACAGAAAATCTTAGGAATTAAAGGTTTTGCTTTAACCTGCAGTTTTTGGTACACATTACAAATTGTGCACTGCAAAAATACATTTGAGGATTAAATCTAGTCAGTAGATACCCATAGCTTTTTACAATCATCTTAGTCTGACAGAATGGACAAGGTTCCTCTTCTCAGAAATCTTGCTACTGAGAACAGAGTGCTCAGGAAATTCTTAAGCTTATTTTCATTTATAATGAAGCAAATCAAACATTCAGGCCAGACCCTATTTTCTCAGAGACAAAACAAGCCTCTGTTTATTCACTATCATCAAAGTAACCTGGAAAGAAACAAAAGAGCTGATGATTTACTGCTTAATTAAATCCAACAAGTGAAGTACAAAAAAAAAAAACCCACCTTTTTTTTTAAGGCATTGAGACACAGATGTCAAAATAACTAGAAAGATTTGAGTCTGAGAAAAAAATGTGAGCCTGTTTCTTTGCAAATCTGAGTATTGGTATAGGACTGTATCTGTTTGCATATCAGAAAGCACAAAGAACCCAAACCACCATAAAAGATGGATATTTTCTCAGTTCCTCAAAAGCAGCAAAATGACTTGTCTCATTTCCTGCAGACTTTAGGTATTTAGGGATTGAATATTAGAAACTCTGAGAAATACTTTCTAATAGTCCTTCGTTGCCTGCCAAATACTCAACTACCACGAAACATAAACTATCTCTGCTGTCTAGGAAAAATAACGACTGAGATTATGTACCTGCAACAGCCTTAAAAAGTGCTTTTAGAGTTCCCCAGAACTTCAGCAGAAAACCCCAGAAGACATAAAGAAAACAATCAGATAACGAGAGCCACATCTCTGGCAAAACTACCCAGTTAGCAGCCACAGCTCACTGGGTTGCCTCTTCCTTCCTTCCTGCTCGGCTGCTGGGGACTGACCGGCCCTGCCGGGAGCAGCACCAGCACGGCATCCTCGGCTCGGACCGGTGGAGGCTCGCAGCAACAGCAGCCTTTTACTGGCAAAGCAGACACCCTGCTTTTCTATTAGCTTTGCTACTGACAGTATTCAATGCAAGTATTAGTGGAGGAAACGCCTGGCTCAATGCAGACTTGGGTGGGTAGCTCTCCCTTGCTACATATCCTGTCTATTTCCCCAAAGGCATCAGGAAAATTCCTTTGTCAGGTGACCTGATTTTGACTTCTGGAGCTGATGCTCCCCAGACAGACTTCTATGTCTGCCGTCCTTTTAATTTTCAGCCCTCTCGCCTGTTCTTTCTGAGGTGAAATGCATTTTAGGTCTGTTTTAAAGTGTGCTCTACCAGCATGTTTTTCTTCACCTGCTTCTTAAAAAAAAAAAATAAATAAATAAATAAACCAACAAAAAAAAACCAAAAAATACAAAAC
>VYXF01012343.1:327240-347906 GCA_013397295.1 Polioptila caerulea | reverse complement strand
TGGGCACCGCCCCCGGCCCTATCGCCCTGTCGCGATTGCCCCCCCGGCCCTACCGCCCTGTCGCGATAGCCCCCCCGCCCCGGGCGCGGCCGCACCGCCCCCCGCCCCAGCTGCCCGCTTGGAGAGCGGCAGCGGCCACAGGGATGGGCGAGTGTGCCAGGGCAGCCTTCGGCACAGGGAGCCCCGGACAGGAGCTAAGCTCAATCAGGCAGCACAAACTTGAGGCTTCTCTACCCTTCTCTCGTGACATAAGGCTTCAACCCCTAGCATTTATTCCAAATAATAATTCTGTAGCATCGGATAACATGCATCAAAAGAAATAATACTATTCTAGAAAAATCTGTGAGTTTAGTACCTTCAAAGGTAAAGTGCTGGGAATCAAAACCAGTTTTTTTTAAAAAGCAAGGCTTTGGAGTTTAATTTCAAAAAGCCACAGAATGTGAATCTGGCCAGAAAAGAACCAAAACACACTGAGCTGTTAATCACCAAGCACATTTGTCACATCCAGATGGGATCTCAGCTGATGCTTACTGCACCCTAAGCACTAGTGTGCTTTGCTTAATAATTTTTCTTTCCTCTCACCTTTTTGGGCAAGGTTAACCAGCAACCTGTAAAGTAAAAAGGTGTTCTTTACCTTGCCCAGCTTCAGAGACTGCACAAAACAGCATGAAGGGTGTCACTGCCTGGGCCTACAAGGAAGGACCAAAGGACAGCACAGAGCTGGAACATCATGGTGACAGGGTGACAGGGACACTCCTTTTAGCCAGATCTTATATCCACCATTCCCACCTCTTACAAGGAGAAAGGAACCTATGCATTTAAACATTAAACAATTCTAAAACAGCCACACTCTGATCCTGCTAGTCTGGCATAAAACAACTTCCTTTTGGTTTTTTTTCCTTTTTGGGAATCCCAGCAGCACGTAACACAGTAGGCATGCATCTGCATGTTTCCAGCAGCATCAATGGCTGCTTCTGCAGGAGGAAGCTGTTTTAAAGGCGGCACATAGGAAAAGTGATCCTTTACTGCTACAAGATACTCACTTGCTCTGTATATTCATCGAAACACAGAGTGTTTTAGAGAATCACATCTCTATTTTGTTTGAGACTACCAGAGCAAAACATGGTTTTATCTGTAGACTAGACTGTTGCTCAGTCTAATTTTTACCACATGACAAGAAGGAAGGATGCATTCTGTAAGTAGATAAGGAAATGTTCCAGTGTCTGTTTCTCATGCAACTGCATGATGGGATAAATAAATAATAATAAGAAATTAATAAATATAAAATATTATATAAATATAAAATATAAAATAATAAACTAATTTATTTATTAAGTTCTTAATAGCACACAAACCATTTCTGGGATAAGTATTACTTGGTCTAAGAAAACGGATTAGTGAAATCATAAGAGCTTACTACACATAGATCCTAAAAACAGAAAGAAAATCTCTTCTAAAAAAGTATTCTGATGTCACTATTGTAATAAAGAGCCCATTTTACCCTATTTTTTTATCTTTTGAAAGACACAGGCAGAGTTGATGAGGCATGTATTTTCACCTGAAAAAGGAGGATATCCTGTCAACTTTTCAAATTACTGTTGTACTGTTCTAAATATTTGCCTTGTATAAAGTGAAGTATTAACAAAGCATAAACAACTTTAACGAAACCAACAGCAAATGTTTATTATTTCAAACATTACAAAAAGTTAGGGAGCAGTTCAAAAGACTGAAAATGCCCACATTTAACAAGTTTGTTGGCAAATGTGCATACACACAGCTACTTGACATTGATCCAAGACAAAACAAATGCTAGTGATTCTGAAGAATCAAAAAAATTGATGTTTCCACCAACAACCTTGGAAAGAAACTTCTCAGTCTCTTTGGTCTAGAATATGAGGTAGCATAAAGAAACTAACACAGATCTCTCAAGTAAAAGGTGTCATCTGTTGTTTATATGCCATCATCTTTAAAAAAACAGAACCTGAGCATGTAAACCTCTTAGCCAGCAAGCTGCATGTCTAGTTTTGTTTCCTGGGAAATTTTTGTTTTGAAGACTACAGATCAGATCAACTGACAACAAGAGTTCTACTATGAAGCATTTAACTTCAGATTGATCTGCTGAACACATTAATTTGATAACAGGGGCCTAAGTGAATCAGCATACCTTGATGTATGAAAAATCAAGTGATTAGAAATGTCATCAAGGGATCTTCACATGAGATATTAATAACATTTTGTGTACAAATATAAAAGACTTCAGCATTTTTAAAAGCAGGAGTAGACTTCAAAGGACAATGCGAGGCTTTAAAGAAGAGGAAGAAGTTTTCCCTATTTTTCTCCCAAACAACACAACACAGCACCTTAATTAGGAATTCTAACAAATGGAATTATTGTATGTAAACTACATTTTCAAGTTTTTAAAACCAAACTGAGCCCAGAAAACTGTGACTCAATACAACACTGTTTTACACTCCCTTCCTCTTCAAGTGTTTCCCCAGTCACTTCTGCAGGTAACTGCTCATCAAGGTAAAAAAGAATACAGCAATATCCAGTAGTGGAAGGAACAGAGTGCTTCATATTTCTGGTTTGTCACAAGTAAATTGGGTGCTTTAGTACTGTAACCGTCAGCTTTTTCAAGAAATGTGTTATTTTACTGAGAGGAAACTTTCAAAATAATTGAATGCTTCCTGTTTTGGCTGCCTCCACACCCAACAGCACACATCAGCACTGATACTCCAATTACCAGTTATTTACACTAAACAGCAGAAGAAAAGATACAAAGGCCTGTAAAACCTTCCATCTTCCCATCATAAGATGTTACACTTGTGGATACTTTCATGAGCCCCGGCTGGAAGATTCAAGATGTAGCAAGTTAAGGAAGCATTTTGACAACATTTTGCTTTCACAAAAGCTTGTTTGAATATGCATTGGTGTTTGCAAAGAAAGCAGCTAACAAGGTTCTTTCCTGTTTAAATAGGAGATGAAAACAGCAATAGCTAAAGCTCATTCAGTACAATCCCAGAGGGAAAGAAAAAATTACCAAGTTATCTGAAAGTGACACTATTTTCCTTTCCACCAAGATTATTCATGAAGCAGATGTGTTAAGTGGAAGAAAGTAATCACACTGACGTTAGGATGCCAAGAAACTCAAAATGATCACAGGAGAAAATGCAAAAGCATTAAAAATTAAAAATTCAGGCCTCAAAATCAAAAAATTATGTCAAAGTTGACTTGCAAGTCAGCATTGACTTTTTTCTGCTTTTGAAGACAGAGAAGGTTCTAAACCCATCCACTAGCTTGGTCTCAAGCACACTTCTGGCAAATTTAATCAGCACGTTTTGTGCTGCGTTGCCAGTCACTGTTAAAAATACAACCTAAACAATCAAAGATCTTCCCATTCTTACCTCAAACCTCAGTAAGTCAATCTTACCTTTCCCCTTTCCCAAACCAGCGTGCAGAAAAAGGATATCATTGCCTGGGCCTGCAAATGGCAGAGAAGCTTCTCCAAGGGAGGATAGCAGCACAGGGATGGAACACAGCCCACCATGACCAGCTTGTGCTTGGCTCTTGTGATAGCAACATTCAGGCGGCGCCAGTCCTTCAGCAGGGTGCCAAGCTGGTAAATAAATGTCACTTGCTTTTATTTTGCCTACTGAATGGACAGAAACCACTCATTTTCAAAATGCATCTAAACTACTAAAATTGACTGGAACAAAGTTAATGTGAGCAACTCACGTTTTCATCAATACTGTTCCTAACAAAAGACACAATTATGATGCTTTTGTCTCTTCCTTGGTATTTGTCAACCGTGTTGACTTCCACTCTGTTCTCCTTCCATTTTGCCATCAAATCAGTGATTGTTTTTAACTGATGTCTGTAGGGTGATATAATGCCAATGTCTGAGGGCTTACAGCCAGCCTGAATGAAGAAGAAACCGGAGAAAAGAATTTGTCACTGCAGTTGGCTTGGGAAACTCAGTACGGTCAGAGAGATTCTTCTAATTAAAAAAAAAAACAACATTGCTGCAAGATATTGTATCTACACTAATGGAACTGTAGATGTAACTAGTATTAACTAAAGAAGATGGAACACATTAGTTACTGCAAGCTCCTATGCTTTGTCTTAACTTAGCACAAAGACAGATATCCTTGAAATCCTCTTTTTCCTTTCTTCTTTAAACTGAGAGGTGAACACTCAGAGCTCCTGGTCTGTACTACTCCAGAAGCTGACTGGATGAAAAAAGGAACAAAGGCAAATCCTCTCCCCTCCCTCCCAAGAAAGCCCTCATCTCTTAAAAGAATTTGGCATCCAGCTTTTGTTTTTTGCATCTCAGATCCAAGCAGGCAAGGGACAGGGAAGGGAATGCAGACCTCAGGCTCCCACTACACTGACAAGAAGACAATCTTCAATTTATCCTTAAGATTATCCCAGAGAGAACTACCCAACACATACAGTCACCACTACTAAAGCAATGTAAAAATATTAGTTATAAAGCTTTCCCTCCAAACCATGGAATAAAGTAAAAGATACCTTAATAAATAAAGATGTGAGGAAAAGCACTATTTTAGCTTCTGTCATATTGCTTATGCCACCTTTTTCTGCATGTTCTGGTGCTGGGACCTTTAAAAATACAAAACAGAAAATAATGACTTTTGAAGAGCACTGGTTTACTGCACAGTTAATTTCTGACCACACTGGCATCAGTGTAGCTAAAAACTACACAAAAATCATTTTAGGAAAGAAGTTGTAAAAGCTGTGTCGTGCTTATGGTAATGCTCATGTTTATATTTCTCCTGTTCCCATGGGACACCAGCAGAGTCACCAACAAAAACAACTCGGGCCTAGAAATTCTCAGGAGACTTGCCCTGAATCAAGGATGTAATTTTTTTAACGGCCAGCCCCAAGCTGTCAGAGAAGTGAAGACTGACACTGGGGTTGGCAGAAAAGAAACAGATTTCCAATCGCACTCACAAACATGTTGCATTGTTCACCAGGAAACAATAGAAGCTTTTTCTTCTTTTTTTTTTTTTTAAGCCAGCATAATAAATGTAAGCTTCCTAGTGGTGTCAAAGTGTTTTTCCCTCTTCCCTCTCTCTGTATCCCTTCCCCCCAAGTCTACTTCTTCATAAGCATTTCTGGGTTACGCTATAAATGATACAGGGGGAAAAAAATTACTATGAAGTCAAAGGAAATAAATGTTTTTGTTTGTTCTCACGTTCAGTGGGGCTTTTCCATTTTCCCCTCCATAACTACCACAATACATGGAGTTCTGACAGGAAGTCCAAAAGGAGAAATGATGTTATAACCTCATGTCTCAAAGAATCTAAAATATTTTGGAAATAAAAACTTTCTTCCTGGCTCTATGAAGAGGACAGCTGTCTTACACTTGAGTGGGCTTTCTAGGGAAAAAAAAAATGGAACAGAAACTCTCCTTCTGTCATTAGCAATTTTGCTGTGATTACTAGATAAAGTGTTTTAGCCAGATTCCTATTAACAGGCCTCTTCCATGGGACAGCTCTACTTTCCTGGGGAAGGGACTGCAGCTGTCGAGGCATTCCTGGAAAATGTCTCTGTTTAGTTTAGACATTTTTAGAAATGTCTCTAAGTCATCAAAGTAAACACTGCTTATTTTGAGGTCATTGAAGAGATTCTATCAGAACTGCTGTGAAAAAATATTCATCCTTTACAATGTCATAGAGAGCATAGAAATACTGGTGAGTTCTAACCAGGGTCAGCATAAAAGATCATCAGTTGATCTAATTATTGACAAAACATAGTATTAATAGGAATCAACACCAACCCTGTTAAGGAGGAAGAAAGACTCAAATCATAACCCAATCATCAATTGCAGTGGCAAGTGCTAGAGACCACAAATCAGGTACTAATTTATTAACCTTTTTCCTCATGCATTTAAACTCTTCCTCATTTTTTCTGCAAGTCAGTTTCTTTGCAGAATTTTTATAGACACTGGATTTTTTCTTGCCCAGCAGAATTTTGAGTCTCCATGAAAGGACACACCTAAACCAATTTATTCATCCCTTACACTTCAATGTACAGAATGTCTGCAAGATTCCATGAAGAATTGCAGTTATTGCTGCCACTGGCACACAGCTTTGACACCACTGACCCTCAGCCAATGGAAATAAGGCCACTCCCTGGTTGCAAGGACATTCAGTATAGCTACACACTTTGAGCCACACTTAACAGGAAAAACAAAGTTTAAAGTCCATTCAATACTTTCTGAAATAGTATCTAAATTCAAGTTTTCAGATGTTCTCAGATGTGATGTTTCTGGCAGCAGTTGTACCACCCGTGCTCAGCTCTGCCAACAGTACCAACAATATTTTTGTGTGCTGCACACTTCACATGATCCTGGAAAAACACTTCCTGAAGTTCCCTGTCTTACCCTACCTAAGCTGAAAGAAGTTTTATATGTTGACTGCATTGCGAACTTGCCTCAAAATACAATGTTTGAAAAAGCACTGTGAACTTTACCTTCTCTGTGTTCAGAAAACACACAGGTGTGTCTGGGTCAAGGACTTCTTTCAGCCATGTCTTTGAAGCATCCCCAAGGTCCAGTTTCAATTTCTTCAGGTTGGGCAAGTTAACAGTGGCATTTGACACCTTCTCTGAGCCACATTCCAGTTTGCCTTCATATACCAGCATGTTACTCAATGACATAATCTTACTAAAGATTTAAAAAACAAGAAAAGGCATAAAAATCTCGCCATTTCAATCCCACATTAAGAATATAATTTAAAAAATAAATGTTGAAAGTACCTATTCATTCTGTATTGCACAGTTAATTGGACAACAGCATTTTGGTTTTTTTCCAGCCTTTTAAATAAGCTTTCGCTCATGCCAAGATCTCTGTTACAACACAGAAACAAAAATCAAAATGTGTCAATCAGAACACTGCAAGAGCCTTCCAGAATTTGTGACTAGTAATTGTCCAGTAGCATTTTATCTTACCTTGCTTCTGCATTCAGCACAAGTGGAGGCAGCTGCTGATGATCCCCCACCAGCACAAACCTTTTGGAGCAGAACAGTGGGCCCAGGCAGATGAGCTGGCTTATTTGGGAAGCTTCATCAACAATACAGAAGTCAAATTGCTTCTGAACAAAGATGGGGTGATTTACTCCCATGCAAGACGTTGCTATCACTGGCTGAAAATTGAGACACACTTCAAGGAAAAGGTGCATTTTATATCCTCTAGCACTACGTTCTCCATATTAAAAGAATAAATATTTCCCATTAAACTGAACTAAATTGTAAAATCAAAGAAATCAAATTATTAGTCCTCAAAATCAGACCAGCATAACTTAGACATATATTGGCCTGACATATTCTTGCATCAATTGCAAGTGACAAACAACACCAGCTTTAGAGCAGACTGTAGCAAACAACTTGTTCCTGTCATGTGTTCAGAGTGATGCCAGGTTCTATTCATGGACAATTCATGGAGTGTGCTGAAATGACTACTGTGAAAAATCAGGTGGTTTGGGTTTTTTCCCAATGCTGAAGAGAAGACAATACAACAGCAGCACAGTTCTTCCCACCACTGTGCTTCCACTGCAATCCAAATTTATCAAAATAAGAAATGCTAAGTCATTCCCCTTATGATTTCAGTCATTCCCCTGCAATACTTATCAATAAAAAGTAAATGGCAGCTTTTGTGAAGTTGGCATTTACTCCAGCTACCATCAAACTTTATTCTTTCAGCAAATTTAATTTAAAGCTGCTACTGACTCATATGACCCAGCTCCCATAATGGTTTTCATTAACATTCACACAGACAGCACTAATCTTTCAGTCAAAAATAAGGGTTTGGCCAAGTCAGCTCCACAGCATTCCACTTCCTCTTCCCCATCTGCTGATTGTACTAATGGCACAAGGAGCACAAGTGGGAGGGAGGAGGGACAAACAGCAGCAGTATGTAAATAATGCTGAAGGAGGCTGAAGCAGCCCATTCACACGACCTCAGATAAAAGCACTGGAGACTTTGGGGCTTATTACTTACAATGATGAGTTACTTTGTGTGGACATAAACAAAGCTTCTCAACTTGCAGACTTAATGTAGGTCTTTACTGGCTATAAAGAAATTGAAACAATGCAGAGGTTGAGTATCTCTCTCAGATCAGATTTCTTACAGCACTACACATCCTTGGGATGGGTTCCTTCTCTGCAGCATCCAAACAAAATACTAATGCAATTATCTTTAATAATTTGTAGGGCTAGCAAAAAAACATTTTTCTAACCTGACTATTATAGACTTCTTCCAAATCTGTTACAGACTTAATTGATCTGGACCTGCAGATTTCTTCCTCTGTGTATTTTTGAATATCTGGATGAACCTTCTGAGCTCGCCCCAAGCGCAAGAAACCAACTTTGAATTTGGCCAACTTCAGCAGGACATTGTCTACAGCCGTGTGTGTAAAACTGGTCAGAAGGACACTGAAGCCACAGGCAGAAAGAATTCTCACCTAATGAGTGGCAAAAGGAAAGAAAAGGAGAAGCTGTTAGTTCATCTGCAAGAATCAACAATCGCAGGTTTGATAAGGTGAAAAACACAAGAGGTTTTGGAGGGCACCAGTAGTTAGCATGACTTGGTCTGCTTCAGCCTCCCTGGCCAGGTGTGTCAGCTGGCCACTGACCAGGTGGGCAGTAGTCCTGAGGGTTCCCTGGGACTGCAGGCTCACCACACTGCTGGAGAGACAAGAGTCTGGATGTGCACTCACAAGGAACTGCTCTCCTAAGAGGCCCACTGTAAGAACGAGCCAGCAGCCCACTCCCACAGCTCTGTCCTCCACAGCAATTCAGCCACTACAGATTCAGAGGAATGGGCTGATCTGATGATAGCAGCAGCTGTCTGCTCTCCAGCCTCCTCTCTCCCCACGAGCTGATGACAACTGGAATCAGGATAATACTGCTCTTTCATGAAACTCACTCAGCCCATAGCCTGAATCCAGTATGCTCCCACAGTCCTTTCCAAGGGAAAAGAGAACCACCAGCTAGAGGAGATGGTAGCAGACTGCTCACAGATTCAGCCCCACAGGTTCATACAATTTACAGGGGACAAGTTACTGGCTTCTCGAGGCCCTCTTTTGAGTTATAACTCAGGATTTGAAGACTTGCTGGTATTTGGAGCCAAAGAATTTTAACACTAAAGCATCACAGAAATGATTAAAACATCACACTTCAATTTTCTCCCTCCCACATACACTCCTACACAAGCAATAGACAATCCTACTCCAAAAAATCAAATTTTAGTTCTTCCAAATATAGTTTAAGCAAAAGGTGTTTTCTTCCTTGGAATGATACAGATACCATTCGATTAAGTCATGACACTACACAGTTGGTTTAATTCTGTCCTCCAAATCTCACCAAAAAAATTAAACACCAAGGTACATGATCTTACTAGAGCACATATTGTAGTCGTTTTTCCTGTTCCAGGCATACCCACAATAAGTGTGTAGTCTTTGGAAAGCAGCACTTGTTTCATTGCCTGTTTCTGAGGCTTATTTAGACCTTGCAGAAGAAAAAGCAAAATTAAATTACTACACTTCATCACAATTCTAACAATTACTAAAATCAAAGCAAAATTATAATTTCCTCCTCCACTAAAGCCCTCAATAGAGACAAGAACTGAGAAAAGTCTGTAGGTTCTAATGAAGATATGACATTGAACATAATACACAAGATAAGTAGTAAAGGGTCTCCACTATGGTCCTAGAAATAAGCCACAGAAGACATTTTTCTTTTTAGACCTTTGGTGACTTTTTTTTTTTCTAATATCTTAATTGCCCACCTGCATATATTGTGTCTGGGCATTTGTGTTTGATCATATCACTTTCACATTCAAACACACAGCTCACAGCAAGGGGTGATGAGCTGCACATACAGCAGCACGTTGTTTAGAACAAACATTTCAGCAGAGCTGGTTTGCCCCAGTCTGATATGAACAAGCACCACGTTTCAGCTATTTGGACTGAGCAAAGCTCAAGCAAAATAAGAGTTCAAACTGAGTTTTTATTAAAAATTCAATTTGCTCTAAGAGAACTCAGTTAAATTTATGTTTTCACAGACAACTCTGTCAGAGAACAAGGAAATATTTCCACCAAAGATACTGCCCCATACCTACACAAGTTTTGTTTTTAAATAAGTGCCACAAAGCATGACATCACAGAGCTGCCAGCAAGTCAGCAAGAGTGATTATACAAGTGAGTGTTTCCTCCAAAGCCCATCTCCTTCCTCTCCCCCAAGGTCAGCTGCCTCCATCCCAACAGCTGTCTGTGTCTATTCCTTCTGTAAAGGTTACAGAAGCAATAATCTAGCACTTTGTCTGCAACTGCATGCTGCAGCCACTAACAAAAGTAAAATAAAGCTGTGAACAAGTATCTGATCAGGTCTTCTGTGATTAAATGAGTCTCCATCTAGCTGGAAGACATGCAAGGCAAGAACTTGGTTTTAATTTTTAAGCTGAAAACTATTGCTGGACCCCGTAGCAGGAAAAAACTCCTTGTATTTAGCATGATAAATGCTTTGGCTATAGAGACGTACTACCAAGCAGAGTATTTTGGGAAAAGTCACTTTGTACCCTTTAAAATATTTGCAACAGTTTCCTTTGCTTCAGAGGGAAGGACAGAGCTCAAGTGCTGAATAAAACGTGGTTTCTGGAAGTCAATTATCAAGTTGCGGAGCCTTTCACTGTGGATAAAAATAAGACAAAATTGAGTTACAGTAAGAGTTACCAGTTGAGAGACTTTATCTGAAAATATTGAAAGCGTGAAATTAATTTGATTTTTCATACCTGACTGGGGAATCTCTCATCAGCTTAGAAAGATTTTCAAAAGGGACTCCTGCACCAACATCCCCTTCATCATGATCCAACCTAAATACGGTGCTCTTGGGGAGGTTTGACAAGTTCCTGAAGGATGACAAGAACATGGATAAAGTAATTTTGTTTACCATCCATATGTTGCTTAAAGACTAATTACTACATGTTAAATGATATCTTCAAGAGATCCCAGAGTGAAGCAATAACTAATTGAAATACGCTATTAACTGATCTAAAGACAGCATGATCCCAATGCAGAATAATAAAACATAAGCCAAATTTAAAGACTACATAGACTGAACAATGAAAGTTACTATTAACACAGTAATCACTGTATCCATACAGATTCATGCTAGAGATGTGAGTAAATGGAGTTTAAATGTGCTTTTATTCAAACAACCTGGTTAAATGGACAGGCATTTGTACTGACCAAGTACTGACAGTATCAATCAAGACAGGAGAATTTCTGAAGGGCACTACCCCAAAGCCAGTAGGAAGAGTCAGGACATGCCACAGCTTTTTGGACTCTAGCAGCACCCTTTCTTAAGCCAGTGCCAGAGTGTGTGCAAACAGATACTTTTCCTTTCCATCGTATTACCTGCCCAACAAACAGGAGACTCTTGTTCCACTGACTTCTCTAACATAGCCAGTAGCCAAACCAAGTAAACCCTTTTCCTCTCCACTCACAACCACTCGATCACCAACCAACAGGTTTGTTCCAGGTACAGCACCAGTTCTACGCTGGAAAAAATGCAGATACTGCCCCTCAGAAATTTCATGGACTTCATCAACTCTGATCATGTTTCCAACACAATCTCCAGCCTTCTCTCTGAAGATATTAAAAAAAGGAAATGTTTTAATATTAAGATCCTCTCTGTAAGAGACTTATTAAAAAAAACCTCACAAGTTAAAAAACCATACCACACTCACAACCAACCATCAAAACCAAAATACAAAGCAAACAAAAGGAAGGAAGGAAAGATCACTGGCAAGAGTTTAGAAATTATACCTTACCTTTCCAAAGAAGGTATAATCCATATATTTTTATATCCCTTTTTATGCTCTCCACTTTGCAGCTCCAAGGTTAACATCAGATACCAGAGGCTGAAGTACTCCAAGTGGGAGGGTTTCAGATGCTGGGTCTCTCTCTCAATGACAGGCACCATAGCAGGAGGAAAGGCCACACCGGCCATCTTCTGCTCCACAGCTCTAGGAATAGAACCAACCACAGGAAAGGCTCAGCCTGGACCCTTTTTCACCTGCAAGTCCATATGTACCTAACAACAATCCAAATATCTACTGTAACATACCAGACAAATTAATCAATACTTGAATAAAGTCAAATCTGTATCCTGTATTATGCATCTGTATCAGATGCATAATCTTATATGAGTAACCTCATATCATCTCTATGATTTTGAAGGGCAATAAGTTAATCAAAGACCAAATAAGGGCAATTTAAAGATAGTAACATATACATTCACAGAGTCCACCTTTTACTCCTTTTATTGGAATACACAAATATTATTTGGATATTTAGCTAAGCAATGGGGATTTAATAGTTAATACACAAGCAAACTTCAAGTCCATTTATTTCAAAACTAAATATCAATAGACATTATACCAAATCATGTATACAAAACACAACCAGAGAGAGAAAAGCTTATTCAGAAGTAAATAGCCACTCAGCTATAATCCTGCTGCTGCAACAACTGAGTATTAGAAGCAGGATTTCACAGAAACATATGTATCTCCACAAAGCTCCCTCAACACACAATTTTACCCCTAAAATTTTAAAAACAATCAGGCATTCTATTTTCACAAGACTACCCCAAAGGTTCTCCTGTTACAACATACTTCATCTGATCTCTTCCATATACAATTTTGGTTGGTTTTTGTGCAGTATAGAGACTAAAACTTGTAACAATTGTTTAAAAAATTCAGTAACATTGTGTGAAATTTTATCAAATATTTGCTCACTACTTCTCTTGAACAGGAGATGCAACAATACTTCAGCAGAGCAGTATCAATGTATTTATTACTTGTGTCAATCCTCTGTGGGGTGAACCTAAAAAGAGGTTCTCCAGACAGAACTCTCAGGCTCCAAGATTGCCTTTTTCAGAGAGCTGCAAGAATATAGCTTTTTAAACAGATCTGTTACTGTCATCAAGTATTTTGTTGAGACTTATCTCAAATTTTGTCTTGCAGGAAGTGTACCTGAGCAAACATATTAAGTCTCTGTGAGATCAGGAGCTGAGTTATAAAAGTTGTAGAGAAATCTGTGGAAGATTCTTTTGGGGTGTAAAAGTCCTCAATATATACAAAACTGTCAACCACAAAAATGAAATTATTATATCAAAAGATACAATTTTTCAATCTCATTTAAAAACATTAATCAGACTTTTTTTTTTTTTTTTTACCTGCTGTATAGAAAGCAGTTGTGCATTTGGGAGCAATATTTACATGTTTGACTGTCATCAATCACAGGAGGCAATGCAGCAAGCTGTGAATTCTGCCTTCCCACATCAGATCTATAGGTACTGTGTGTTAAGTAGAAGGCCACATGATTTCTTAACTTCATTAATTCTGTTAAGAAAAGAATAAACTAAGCTGATGCTTTTGTTTGTAACAATTTCTACGTCAAAAGTAATTAGCCATCAACATTTTAGTCAGCTAAGAACTGGTTATTCACAAATAGCAAAGTCCTGGTGCCATATTAACAAAAAAACTGAATTTTTAACACAAGCTTAGTAACATTATAACAAGTGAAGCATCCCCAAGCACAGCTATTTTCATAAGAGTAAACTTTACTCTTAAATAATAAGAGTAAGTTAAATAATAAGAAAGATTTTAGTAATGTTTAAGAGAATTACGATTTCCAGAGAAGGGGAACAATTTTACCTCTTCGGTCCATGCGAGCTCCAGAAACAGGATACATTGTACCAGTTTTTAGATAAAGAAGAAATCCAGCTTCAGGATCTGCTCTCCGCTCTAAATTCAACAATGTGTACAGAATAACCTGCAAACATTATAAACTTATTCCAATATAGCTGTCATGGTTTAACCCCAAGCAGCAAACAAGTACCATACAGCTGCTCACTCCCTTCCCCACCCTTGTTGAGGGTTGAGATAAAGACAGGTTAGTAGAGAGAAGAAAAGCCACACATGCAAACAAAGCAAAACAAGGAATTAATTCACTGCTGCCTGTGGTTGGGCAGGTGCTCACCACTCCCAGGTGAACAGGGCCCCATCACTTGGAATGGTGCCATGGGAAGGCAAAAGCCCATCACTCCAAATGTCCCCTTCCTTCTTTCCCCACTCTATATGCTGAGCATGATGCCCTGTGTCTGGAATATCCCTGTGGTCCCCTGTCCTGGCTGTGTCCCCTCACCCCCAGTCTCCTCCCCAGCGTGGCCCTGTGGGGAGCAGGGACAGCCTTGGCTCTGTGTGAGCCCTGCTCAGCAATAACAGCAGCATCTCTGTGCTATCAGCCCGTGCTCAGCACAAATCCAGAACACAGCCCACACTTACCTACTGTGAAGAAAACTATTGCTAACCCCAGTCAAAACCAGCACAGAATTAAAACCAAAATACATTCTAAACTGTATTTAGTTCTTCCACAATTTATATGGCTAAATAGCCATTATCACAAGTCTTCTAGAAGCTGTAAGTATTAAGAACTTGACCAAGGATTTAAATTAAAAGGGATCTTTAAATCCTTATAGGAAGGCTATCACCTCTCTAAATCAGGCCAGCTATATGGAATATGTATAATACTAGTTCCTGAAACAGTTTGCTTCAACCTAATATTTGAACGTAGTAAGAGACTAAAGAACAGACATTTCAGCATAAAACCAAGAAGTCTGTTTGAAAGTGGAAAATGTATATACTTATTATTACTCAGTTCATTTTCATTTTATACTAGCAGCTTTGGGCATGCCAGGATGAGCCATGTATGAATTTAGATTATACCATATACAAAGTGTTTCAAATTCCTAAGACAGAACAGGTGACCTGATAGAAAAGCATACACAGCCACTGACAGTGAAATGAGACATTTGGTGTTTGTACCTGGCTTCTGTGCTCCACGGAGTTTGATTCCTTGCCAGACTTAAGCTCTAAAGGCATTACCCGAGACTGTATTCCAGATTGGCAATGGATTTTCACCCTGGCTGTAACATCAATCTTTCCCTTCAACCCAAACCTGGGAGACCAGATATTCTCTTCAATGTCCAAGATATCTACAACCTCTATCTTAGAAGACACATCTTCTATTTTTCCACCATTTGACCTAGGAAGAAAATAAGGCCAAAAGTTTAGAACTTCCCTTAATTATTAACATTTAAACATTAAAATGTGTTGCAACTAAATACACAATATTTCTGCATTATAAGTGCCCTTTAGGCACTAACTTTAGAAATAAAATGCATTGAGTCTCACTCAGACTAATCTTCCCATTAACAGAGGAAGCAACATATGAGAGACTAACTTCAGTTAGTTTTGCTATTCACCTAATTTTCGAAGTTAAAATGAGACTTTAAACTGTTTTTAATAGTTTTTGGTCTTTTCTCAATAACCACACTCAATCATACACTTGACAGTAGCATACAGGTTTTACTCAGACCTGCCATTTCACTGAAACTTTAACACCCTATGGTTATTACAATTAACAGCAAGAAGCCACAGACAAGAGCTCAGCAGCAGCCGAGTAAAATCACCATTTCACAAAAAAAATTTTTAATTAGCCAAGGATTCAATTTGATTAATAATTTATTACATTTCTGATTTGAAGTCTTGCTCATAACTACAGTAAGTCCTAATTTAGTCAGCAGCTCAAATATCCTTGCTTTTCTGCTCATTGAAAGCTCTGGTTTGTACCACACTGTTCACAAGGATTTTAAGATTTGTGAGTCAGTTCACCCTCTTCAAGGGTTCATGTCTTGCCCAGTACTCACAATGGCAGCTAAACAGGCAGCAGAAGATCAGTGAGGCCATGAATAAGCTCCAAATCACCCAAAAAATGTGCATAAGAAGCTCTAAAAATTTCAAGTGAACTAAACAAGATATACAAGTTTATAGAACAGTTTGAACTTGTAATTCTGTCTTCTTACAGTTTTAGTTGCATTTTGTTTTGGTTTGCTGGATTGTGCATGAAGTCTTCCACCCACTTAAAAAATGATGGCAAATATTCTTCTACTTCTTGCATTATTTGTGCTTGTTTCAGATTTAAGTGATACCTAAAAACAAAAAGACATGCACATTAGAGAAAAAAAGCACTGAATCTGCTGCTGGTACTAAAGAGATTTGCCTTAAGTAGCAACAGGATCATTGGAAATAACTGACAAGTTTATATAAATATCTATAAACTGTAGATAATGATAGTTTCATAGAGGTTCAATTCAATTCATTAAACTATTAACTGAACATCTATTACAAGAGATATACTATACCAGAATATCAATTTCTGATGTAACCTTTGAAACAACAGGCACAGCACAATGAAAGCATCAGCATGGCAGATGTGATGAAACAAAACTAAGTTTGACTTCAGGAAAGAAGTACCAGACTCAAGTATTTAAAAATGGCCATTGACACAGTTCATGCAACATTGAAAAAAAAACCCAAAAAAACCAAAATAGAAGACCATTTGCTTTTAGTCTGGATATCCTCATCTGCTCCTTATATGCATTTTGACAGAACATGACACAGAATCTAATCATGTGGCATTAGATAATTCAGTGCTAGCAATCACTGGAAATAATGTCATTATTCTACAGCAACACAGAAATACAAGTGGATTTTGCACAAAATGGTTCATAGGAGCGCAAATGACCACAGGCAGCAGACTTAGGCAACTTATTTTTCAATTCAAACAAACAGTAGCCTACATATGCAAAAAGGAATAGTAAATGAACAGTTTCATGGAGCCCCAGAGGGACATAAAGGCCTGAAAGTAATCTTAGCAGCCACAATTCAAAATATTATCGTCATAACAGAACAAAGACTAATAAATCTTGCCATTACAGCTTTACCTTCTGACTCATGTGGGGCTAACAGATACTGACATTGCCCAACATACAATTTAAAACAGTCTAGATATAATGATTTTTAATTTCTATGAGTAGACTTGTATTTTAATCAAGTCTGCAGTAAAATGTTAAAACTGACAGCTATTCATCTTCTCATTTTACAATGGAAATATTAAGACTATTTGTTTGGCTAGCATTTCTATCAGCTTTGCTGAGAAAATAACTTAAAGGTCCTCTAACAACTGAGCCTTTAAGTAACCTGATAAAGATATTGAAATAGAAATGTAGATATTTATATTGACAAAGAAAGATATTAACATTGATTGTAGATATTGATAAGATATTGATAAAGAAATGTGTGAAATTATCAGACATGCAAATCTTGATCAGTCACAAGGTTCTAGGTTCATTGCTGAGGATCATAATTAACCATTTGCCCCCTTCAAATCCGCTTTGGGAGATGCCTGGAAATCTAATGTTACAGACACAAACACTGCAACCTGGTCGGCCTAAAAGTGAAAAAAAAAAACCCTGACACATACAGTTACTCCAAAAGACTAGTTCAGACCTATAGAAATAGGTCAGCAGGGAAGGCAAATAAAATTAGGCTATCAAATGGGGAATTGTCTTACTAAAAGATCCCCAATTTCCATTAAGCAAAGTCATTTGGCAGATTAATAATCTCTCCTGATAACAGTGCTACATTTTTTAAAGTACCACTCAATCAGCTAGTTCAAAGCGTTCCTGCCCTGTCTTCCAAACAAAAAAGGCAGCTGTAATGCTACTTACATTTCTTTGAGATACTTTTGTCCAAACACAATTTTTTTTGCAAGTTCTTGTATCTTTTCTTGCGTCAGGTTGTTGGTTACTGACTGCTGGAAAATGTCATGAAGAATTGTACCAACGAGCATTTGGCGCGAACCGGGCTCAGAACCCTAAAACAGATGTTACCACACGGGAAGATTTATGCCCATTTCATGCCAGCTTTTCTGCAAAATTTCTCGCTTTTTTTTGCTGCACATCACGGCATGCACTTATTTATTTTATTTAACTACAAGATCATGACAGCTTCCACCTCACTAATGATTATCTAGCCAAACCTGCCTGTGAAAGCAGACAAATTGAAACGGGTCTCTCCTATTGCTTTATCTCTTGCATTTATCCCAACCCTGACAATGCCAGGACACAACCCCTACTTGATTGGCAGGTGAGAAACAAAGGCACAGATTAAAATGAATTTTGAGAAAATTTTGCCTGTGGGCATTTCCTAACGCAAATGCGTACCTTTACAATCTCAATCATCTTTCTTTCATGAAGCAGTTTCCTGTCTGTTACCAGCTCACAGGAAAATCATTCCATGTATCACCAACACGGCTCAGCAGGGCTGGGCTCTGGAGACTCACAGGAACTGGAAGGGGTCGTAAACGACCTGTACATGAGTGACTACCAAACAGCTGGAAGCCTAAACACTGCAGTATTACAGATCTCTTGTGGACTGCACTCAAAACAGGTGGATGGTGTTATCCCAGTCAGAACCCTGTGCATTGTCTCAACAATTATTTTATGCCCCTTTGCTCCTCTAATAAAGGGTGGAAGACCATTTCATAGTCTTAACCTCCTGTACTTAATTTTCTTGTTTCAGTCACAGGTTCCCAGCCAGGATGTTTACCATTCCACTAAAATTTCCTTATTCATTTGGATTTATATTCCTATTGTGTCAGGTAGTTTCCATTAACTGAAACTGGCAGCTGTTGCTACTCTATTTATCAGTATATTTCTCATATATCAGCAAGGACACTAACACGAGAAACAAGATCTAGCAGATGGATTCAGATTCCAGAGTTAGTCTATACCAGTTATTAACTGAATCCGCTAAATTTTTTAGAAGCTCTTAACTAGGTCAAGTGTGGTTATGTTTTCATATGGATGGCAAATCCCTCACAAAGGATTCATAGCCATATAAAATGTGGCAAGAGATTATAAAAAAAATTACCAGAATTATAAGTGGAAAGACCATTTCTTTAGCCCAGTAGCTGTATTAAGAGCACAGCATTGTTTCAGGTGCAATTCTCAAAAAAACAAGAGAAGCTCAACCAGAGACAGTTTGCACCCTGAATTATTCTGCGTTGTAAACATTATGAATTGCTAACAATGATATTTTGCAATGCAGCCTCACGGCCAGATTGCATATTGAGCTAACCCAGCAGTCCCAGTGGAACAGCAGTTCACTGAGAGTCTGGCATTAACACTCACCCTGAAGCGTTCGCTCAGCACTGCCCTTCTCATACAGCGGATGCTGCTGGAGATCGTCGTGCCCGAGAGCAGCACGTCTGGGTACAGCACCAGGTATCCACACTGGGCATTTATGACCCAGGTGCCAGAGCTGCACTCTCCTTCTAAATGAACAATGTCCCCTGGAACAACTGGGACAGACTCCCTGCGAGGGAATACATGGACACAATCATTTGCAAATGACAGACACAGTGTAAAAAAAAAAAAAACAAATTAACAGAGCAGATGCAATATTCTTTGAAAGGTTGGGTTGGGTTTTTTTAAGAAATCTTGAAAGTGACTACAGGCATTTTTACAATGACAACTAAAAACTGCCACTGAACACACATTACCTGACATCAGGTATGCTAGCATACTGAAAACGTTACACTAAAAAAAGATTGTATCAGGATCCTGTTATCATTTTTAAGGCCGTAAAACTCAATTCAAAGACAACACAAAGAAAATTGAGTTAAAAATCCAGTAATTCATTCTCTTTTAAAACATCTATGTGTCTGTATGGCTTACCAGCCATTCCTAAGAATGCACTGTTCTGTATCTTCCAGTGAGGGAGATGCTGTAATCGTCAAGTGTTTCTCAGGGTCACTTCCATTTCTCTGTATTACGCTGACTTCCAGCACACGGTATCTGTTGTTCAGCCCATTCTTGAGGATCGTATCAGGTGAGTCAGCCACTTTCTTCTGAAAACTGATGTAACAGCTACTTACAAAGACAGAACACTGCACTATTAGAAAACAGCCAACCCACATAGACAAAGAGGGAAAGCTCCAAATATAAACCAAATTTTACTCCCCTTCAATTTTTACAAATATTTTGTTTGGGTGTTTTGTTTTTTTTTTAGTTCTGTACAGGTAGAGTGTAGCAAATCTCTATAAATATTAAGAAACTCGCTATTTATTAATTACACTTAGTGCTTCAGTTTTGTGTCCACATATCCATAAGCACTTGTAAATTATAACTGCAATTATTACTGCATGACTTGTAATTATAACTGTACAGCAAACTCCGCGCTCACGAGAAAGCTTCTATCTCCCTGCACGGGTGAACTCCCAC
This sequence comes from Polioptila caerulea, assembly GCA_013397295.1. NCBI lineage: Eukaryota > Metazoa > Chordata > Aves > Passeriformes > Certhiidae > Polioptila > Polioptila caerulea. The sequence continues at coordinate 327,695 of VYXF01012343.1, read as the reverse complement.
AGTCACACAAACACCTCGAACGCGGAGCAGGGAATTTTCTACCCATTATCTGAAGCTGATTAGAAACCTGACATTCGAGGCTCAGTTTTCAACAGCCAAAACATGAGATAGAGCGGCCAGACCTGCCCTGTCCCGTCACCGAGCGATGCCTGGGGCAGGGCCCACGCCGGGGCCCCGCAGGCCGCCGTGCCCAGCGCAAACACCCTGGGCAGCGGCGGCTCCCCCTCACCGCTTATCCCCGGCAGTCCCGAGCGCTTCCCGCCTCTCATGCCCATGCCCGAGGAAGGCCGGTGCCGCCCAGTCAGCCCTCAGAACCCCATCCCGCCTTCCCGCGCCCGGAGCCGGCAGCGGTTTTAAACTTCAAACCTCCCGCGCTCCCACCCAGCGGGGGTTCCCCGCGCTCGGCCGCTACCTCTCGGCCATGGGTAGGTCCCGTGCGGCGCTCGGCCCGGCCC
>VYXF01012343.1:308292-327125 GCA_013397295.1 Polioptila caerulea | reverse complement strand
CAATGGGAGGCGGCGGGGGGGGCGGTTCCCGCGCGCGCGAGCTGAAGGCGCGAAGCGGCGCGCGGCTCCTCGCGCCGCCGCTCGGGAGCGTGAGGGGCGGTGAGGGCTCAGCCCTCAGCCATGCCCGCCGCTAATTTCCACTTTGTCAAGTGCTGTCCCACCCCACTTCTGCTACTGGTGCGGTGCTACAAGGTAGTATCAGACGTGCCTTCCGCTCCCAGTTCTCTTATGGGCATATCTGAGCCCGAGAGTCCAACCCTTCCCCTCATAAAGATGTGTGGTCGCTGGCTTTCTGGGATGATACTGAAGTTTCAGATACACAGATTTCACTATGCTTCAAAATGGACATCCCAACAGAAGGATCAAGTTCAAATTGATAAATTTTAAAAGGTGAGAACATTCTTAAGTTAGCCCTTTCAGTTTTATTTAGGATAGTCCTGAAATACATGCAGTAAAAACTACATTTATGTTGCTTTCTATTGCAACACGATTCTCTAAGAGAAGCTTAACTATCATTTAATAGTTGTTTGTTGATGATNGGAGCGTGAGGGGCGGTGAGGGCGGTGAGGGGCGGCGAGGGCTGTGGGGCGTGGGCGCCCCGCCCTCAGCCGTGCCCGCCGCTAATTTCCACTTTGTCAAGTGCTGTCCCACCCCACTTCTGCTACTGGTGCGGTGCTACAGGGTAGTATCAGACGTGCCTTCCGCTCCCAGTTCTCTTATGGGCATATCTGAGCCCGAGAGTCCAACCCTTCCCCTCATAAAGATGTGTGGTCGCTGGCTTTCTGGGATGATACTGAAGTTTCAGATACACAGATTTCACTATGCTTCAAAATGGACATCCCAACAGAAGGATCAAGTTCAAATTGATAAATTTTAAAAGGTGAGAACATTCTTAAGTTAGCCCTTTCAGTTTTATTTAGGATAGTCCTGAAATACATGCAGTAAAAACTACATTTATGTTGCTTTCTATTGCAACACGATTCTCTAAGAGAAGCTTAACTATCATTTAATAGTTGTTTGTTGATGATATTAAATGCAGTCATAATGTGGTGCAACATTAAGAGATCACAGAACTGCTTTAAACACTTGCTAAATCTGTGTGCTGTAGTCATTCATGCTGCCTATACATCTCCCATACAGCAGAAAAGAAATATATTAATATTTTTATGAAGTACAAAATATGCTTTAAGTATCTTTTTGAAGTTATCTCAAATGCATCCAGCCTGGGGAATCTCTAGGGAAAAGTTGGACACAAGCGTTCTGGCATCAGAGGTTGTAAAAAATGTTTGCAATTTTAAGATGCATCAGCATTTTCCAAGTATGACAGTGTAAATTCAGGAACTAAAACACTTTCATACAATGTTAATTTATTTGGAAAAACTAATTCTGAAAAGACAGCACAGTTCCATCACGCAGGTATGTCCTTCATATTCAATACCAGGCTCAAGCATTTAGGAGACGCTTTTTATGTTCTCTTCCTCTCAGGCGTGAACATGCTGGGTTATGCTCTATTCTGCCTAATAACTGCTTAAACTTATCATGACACTCCTCAAATATATCCCTGGTAGAAGAATTAAGATGTTAAATGTGGGAATCCAGGGCTCAGTATTCACGTCTCTGGGAACTGAGGGACCTGTGCAGAAGGCCCAGAGGGCTCAGAGGTCCTGGCACCAAGCCCAAAACACCTGTGGGTTGGATTTTAGCCCATGGGAGAGATTAACAGCTTTAAAAGAAAAAATACAAGTCTCACAAATTTAAATAGAATAATAATAAGATTGTCACAGGGTGGAAAAGTAGATTTTAGGTTTGGTACGTGGGGGTGGGTGAAGCCAAGATGGAGGAACCGCATGGCTTTGAGGCTTCTTCCTCCTTCTTCATCTCCTCCATGATTCTGCTGTGGTGGTGGCACTTAGTGATTGGTTTAGGTAGAATGCACATTGTCTAACGTAGGTGATAGGTATTGGAAAATAATTGTAAATAAAGTATACGTAGTTCTTAGTATAAAAGATAAACCACCACCTCTCGGGCGGAGAATAGCCTGGAACTGTCGTGCTGGAAAGACCTCGGCAGGACAGAGAGAACAGTGTTCTAGATAAGTTACTATAAACAATAATAAAAGTATCTGAAGGCCGAAGATTTGTACGTCTTTCTTCTCCTGGGCAAGGAAAAGGACTTTTAACACCTTGGGGACTTTCCCAGAAAAAGCAGGAAATCCCCACAGTTAAACTCTTAATAATCCCTAACAGTATTCACGTGAAAAAGAACTGGCTTATCTGCTTACACAGCAAAACCATATAGAGAAAAGAAAGGCACTTTAGTTTTCCTAATATAGTGGGTTTATCTCTGCTGCAAGAGCTTGAAAATGTAAAATTTCACTGATATTGGCTAGCTTTCCTTATGTGAAACTAAAGATCAGATGAAAAAACGTATGTTGTCTCTTAATTAAGAATGACAATGATGTGCATATTTACCTATTAGGGCAAACACAGATAATTCCAGAAACATGTAATCTTTCTGGTTGCAATACACACAAATCACACAGAGGCATTAGTTCAAAAATTTTAATAAAATATATCCAGATACATTTCCTTCTCTGTCCATAGCTACACTGTAAATTTCAAAGAAATACATATTTTTAAGAAACTGGGGGGAAAAATTGAGCCACAGAAGCTGGTATTGAATATAATACTGAAAATCCAGTTTGTTAAATTTGTCAAAATGAAGCAAATCAGTCTTATTATCCACCACTTAATATAACCATTGCCAATTCTTAGAAGACACCAAAATATTTACAATAAATAAATAACTTACATGAAGTAAATGGTTTTACAGTTTCCTGAATCAAGTGAGCAAAATCAAAAGTACCAACGCAAATCATGTATAAAATAATTCCTTCAAGAAAAGGAATTATAAGAGGAGGCAAACATGCAATAGTCCATTGCATACCATAACTTTAGGAACAGTACAGACACACACCTACAGATGCCAATACAGTCTTAATTTTCTTTTCTGTCTGAGGTTGGATGTGGTCCATATGCCTTAACAAGTAAATGCAGCAGCATGCAGTCTTCTTTGCCACCATGGTTTAAGGTAGGGAAAAACCTGTTTACACCAGCTAGTACTGGGAAGAACGTAACATACTCAGCCCTGAGGAAACCAAACCAAGAACATTCAGCTCCACAGAAAAGCTTTCTAAGATTAGGCCCCTACTACCTGCTACAAGGACTTCTTTTCTAGCACTCATCCCTATAAAATTCCCCCCTGCTTCTATTTGCGTAGTACAGCATTTCTCAGAATAGAATGTATGCCAAGAAACTGTTTCCCAAATGGCAAGATCCCTAATACTGCTAAACACATCTTGGTGGTTTCTAACTGAAACGTTTGAAGAGACTTTTCCTGTGTAGCAGCCTGAAGACATATGCATTGTTCTTGCATACAGAGAACTTGTACAGAAAAAGAATGAAAGGCTGCTTAAACTGTGGTCTGCCAAGCTCAGCTTCTACAGACCTGGAAAGGATCTGAAGGCCAAAATAATTGTATTATGTTCAAATCAGTTTATTTCATTTAATTTTCAAAGAACAACAGATGCCTAACTACTAGCTTAAAAAGTAGCATAATCAGCAGCATGTAACTCCTGGAATGGTGATAACTAACAGCTTGGAACCCGTATAAAACATGGGTGTCATCTCCAAAACTGTGTCATTCCTAAAATTCATCTAATGAAGCCTACAAGATCAAGTGCAAGAAAAGTGTTTAGAGCTAGCTAATGTTTATTTTGATGTGCCACCCGGTTGTGACTCCAGGAAATCGACCACATTTTGGCAAATAAAGATGTCAGACAACAGCAGGTCCACAGTAACAGAAAGCTTTTTTTTAAGCTTCAAGTAATTTATTCATCAATATCATTAGAGGATTGATAGTGTAGTTTTACAGAACAGTCTTCTAAAAGAAAGAATCAGTTGAGGTGCAAAAATTGTTTCATAAGTTCATATGTGGTAAAAGCCACGGCCTGGGAAGGAATGCAACGGATGTAATTCAAGGATAAACCACGGTACAGTCCTCGTCGTACTCCATGCTGTTGATACACATATTTCAGTGTCTGCACCATTGTACTGCAAAAATAATAACTCAAATCATTAGTGGATACACATATTCACTGCCAAAATAATTTTCTTTAAATGCAAGATGCTTTTTACTTGGGTTTCAATTAAGAGATCCATAGAGAAAAACCCATGGCATTCCACATAGCAAAGCCACATATGACTAAAAGGACAACCAGAGCTTCCATAAGAAATTTGGGCCCAAGGGCTGGGAATTGGAAAGAGGATGGTGCAGTTCCAGCTAAACAAGTGTGGGTCTGAAAACATCTACAGACATACAAGACATATTAAGGTATTTAACACCAGAATGACTCCACACATTCTCTTGCCTGTCAGGAAGGAGCTGAGAAGCATCAATTCCTTTTACAAATGACCTGAGTATATAATATTTGACCTTACTAAAAGCAGAAGTTGCACTGTATATGCAAAGAGAACTTGCCTCACATACTTGTATTGAAACTAAGCAAACAGACGTGAAATGGAAAGCACTTCAGGTGCTTGGTATTTCCATGCTATTTGAAGACAGTGCTCTTGGAGAGCATCTTCCATATGTTCCAAAGCTTTGAGACTTCTTGCTTGCTTTATCCTCTAAAGATATGCCTGTGTCTCTCCTTCAAGGCACAGCTCTCTATACGATCACAATAAAATTGTTTAATTGGGAAGCCTCGTGCCTGTAAAAGTAGTCCTCACAAATGCAAAAAGCAAAACCCTGAGAACAATGAACACATTTTTATTTTAAAATTATCAGAAGTGGAAAATAGCCAAGAAAAAAAAAAAAAAAGAAAAAGAAAAAAGCTGCTAAAGAAAACAAAACAGAACCTTCACAGTTACGCAACATCGAGGTTGTTTGTGAAAGGTCACTCGGGCTGCTCTTGGTAGAATCCAACCTTCCACGCAGGAGGCTCACAGTGAACTGCACTGGATTCAGACAGACACAATTCTACCAGATTGAAACTAACCAAGAGAAAAGTGTCCCAGAATTTAATTTGATTGAGACAATTTAAAATGCAGAAAATTTCTCAAGATGAGAGCTGATTTAATACTATTATGATTTTCAAATTATTGTGGTGGTTGCACTTTTACTGGAGGAACCTCAACAATGCGTGGTGTGTAGGTGATTAGGTGCAAAAAAGCTCATAAAATTGTATTCTGCAAAATCATCTTATGGAACTGATTCTGCACCATTAAAATACACTCTGAAATGATTTCATTTCAGTAGAAGCATTTGGTTTCTTTTAGAGATCTTGCTGATATTAGAGGTAACACAAGCTGCATTAAAAAACATTAAAAACTATTTTACTAATACAGATACAGGATTGCTACCAAGGGTGCCATTGTTACTTCACGTATTTTTTTAATCTCAGATTGATAATGGCAGCTTTTGCCTGTGGGGAAACTTCTTTATTCAAAGAATGAAGAAATCAACAAGACAGTAGTTCAGGGGGTGGGGGTAGTTGTTTTCTGAAGTTTAAAATTAAGAACTGAACTCAGCTCAGACATCCAAGGACTCAGCACAGACGAAAAGGAAATACTTACAGGCACTTTTCAGAGTCTGGGAGAACCGCTCCTAACTGCATTCGCCTACGAGTTACATCCAAGGGGTATCTACAGAGAAGATATTCAGACAGCAGCTCGAGCACATGTGTGACAACTGTTTGAATATCGTTTAAACAACAACACAAAAAAGTTCACATGCAACCTCCAAGCTCCCTTTTCAGTGAGTCAGGAATCCAGCTTAGATTCTCAACACAGCTGAAAGCTCTCCAGAAAGGGAGACTCCCCTTACACAACCAAAACCAGCAAACCAGAGCTTTTAATATACTCCACTGGGCACTAGTAAGGAAGGCACATGAAGAGCAGATGAGAGTATAAAAACAGTCTATAAAATGCTGAAGGGAGAAGACACCTGCATTGAAAATAAAATTAACAGTTTGAGGATTAATAGGCAGTGATATTTGAAACACAGTGATTTAGTGAAAAATCCATGCCATATAAGTCCATTAAATTATTTTATGAACAAAATAAAATAGAATAAGGACAGAGTGAGAAAGCAAAAAGCAAGCAAAGTAATAAAAATGCCAAACACAATGTCTAAGACTTGGGGGGGGGTTTAATCCTATGTCTTCACTGGTTACATAGATTTGAAAGTAAATTGGAATAACAAAATTCTACAAATTATGTTCAGGGCAAAAATTTTTCAGCTTTCCAAACAAGCTAAGAAACAAGATTGTTACTAAAAAAGATTCCAGTGGATTTTAGATTTGCCTGAATTTGTTTAATTGACTCACTGGATAACTCTTAAAAGACCCTGAAGATTAAATAGATATTTAGTAAGTGAAACAATAGGAAATACCTGAATTTCAGTATTTGATTAATTTAAAAATCTTACTAAATTAGACTTAGATAAAATTGTGTCAGATAGAAGTTTCTTTAGCATGAGCAGCTACAGAGATGAAACCAGCCCCATACCCAAACTTACGATATCGTCTGAGCTATTGCTCCAGCTATGCCACCGCACAGCAGATTTACATGTGTTTTCAAAACTAAGACATCAGGGTTATCTAATGAAGGCCGTCCAAGCAAGTTAGGTGCTTGAGCAAGTCCAATGCTCTTTAAGGTACCAAAGGTAAAAAAAGAGAAACCTAAAAGGAAATTTAATTTTATGCACTTTCATAAAATAGCAAACTATTTGTTCATGTATCATCACAAACAGAAAGCCACATTTACAAAACAAAACTACTTCCCAGTTCTTCTGGAAGTGTTTTCTTAAGCAGAAAAACAGGTAAACCATATTTTGAACTTCTACAGTAACTTCTGTCCAAATGAATTTGTGTAACGCTACAAGAATACTTTAAATAAGCTAGACTGTGAGTTTTAAAGTTACTGGATTGCTGTCACAAATCTTCCCTTGCTCCTAAGATCCTTCTAACTAAGGGACATCTCTCAGCTTTTAAAAACGAGTGTAGTTTAGGCAGGCTGTTCTACTCCTGCGTTCCACATCACTGCTGATTTACATGCTGGAGGATTTACGGAAAAGCCACCAGGAGATGGAGCCAATACGGAGACGCTGAGGCTCCATTCACAGAGCTGCCCCTCCCAAGGATCTGCCGGTTTGAGAGAAATAGCATCCATGTTTTCTTGGGGGAAAACCACTAGTTTACCTTTCTCACTCAACTCCAAATTGCAGAAAAGCTAGGCTTTGACTATTGAAGACACTTTTTCAGAAGCATCACTGAAGGTGATTTGAACAGAAGCTAATTAACTAAGTGTGCAAACATATTTAAACAAATTTAGTAGTTCACAGAACTGCTGAAGCGCTGCCACGTTCTGGCTTTAACTTACCCGCATATGGCGCCATTCCCACCACGGTTGGCATCAGCCCTCTGTAGAACCCACTAAAACCACCTTCCTTTGAAAGGAAAACACAGCAGCATTTGTGGCAAGAAATACAAGTGCCTTGTACAGTTACCCTGTCACTGCTCATAGGGACTCCCAGGACAGCAATCTGACTAGTGCCATCTACCACCAGGAGCTCATTCTGCTTCCCATGCCTGAAGAATTGAAGCCAGGGACAACTGCCTGGCTCCACAGGAGATGAAGTGAAAGCGAAGGAGAAAAATCTACACTCAACATCATAACTGGAAACATTTATGCATTATATACATAGCTCTCCTCCCCAAATCTTTTTGGTAACATTGCTACTTTCCTTGAAAAGCAGCTTCTCTGCTGTTTCTGACCTCCCACTTACATGAGCCTTAGCTACAGCTTAGCAGCCTAAGTCAAAAACAGCATCCAAATAGCTTTTAACATAAAAAATTCAAGGTGCACGCAATGAAGTAATGTTATTTTGCACAAAACCATTATGTTCAATGCAGTGCAATATTATTTAAAGAGCATATTTTGCTTTGACAGAACTGAAGATTAAAAGAAAAAATACCTTTGTGTAAATCATCTTGAATGCATGGATAATTCCCATGTACTTGTGTTCCCCTTTTACTTGGAACGCCAGGCGAACTCTAACCATATCAAGAGGGTAAGTACAAATCACTGCTGTAATACCTTTATTAAAAACAAAAACAAAACAAGCAAACAAAACTCACCTACACCTTATCTGATTCTAGGATTATTTTGAAAAGCAGAATTTCCTTTTCTGGCAGTGAATACAATAGCATATACAAAGTATTTTGTTAAAGAAACACTTAAAGTCACTTATAATCAGTAAACAGGAATACTAACTCCAGCAACACACAAAGGATTTATGCTTGTACTTGGTGTTCACTGAAGCAGCACACCTAGGTCTAGATTTTCCAAGATTTATGAGCCTGACTACATTCACTTGAGCATTCTTATTGAAATTCATAGCTCCTAAGAATCAGGCTAGTCAAGTACATCAGCTTTACTGGACTGCAACCATGAAAACCTAATCCTACCATATTAAAAAAAAAATAAAACCACCAAATTGATATGTTTGATTCCAAAAAGGTTCTGTCAGAATTTGGTGTGATTACTGGGTATAGATACATGTATCTATCTACTGTATCTGAAAATACTAAACATGTTCTAACGACATACTAAATATATTCTAATTACATCTAAAACAGAGCCAGGCTCATACTGATGATAGTACTTAACTGTGTTGCATTACTGCATTTTAATAGGTCACATCACATCAGCACTTCTATTTTAAAACCAAGCAGAAAAGCTTTCTGAACTTAAGATGCAAAATAAAAGGAAAAAAAAAAGCGAATCTTAGAACTCATCCAGTAAAGAGCTGCTTCAAGGCAGCTTAAATGCTGACCAACTTGCAATTTTGGAAACACAACTCCAGTACAGAAAACAATTCTAACAGTTGCCTGAGTAACAAGTCCTTTCCAGCTGCTAGGTATTGAGGTAAACCACTCGATGGCTGACAAATTCTTTGGAGGGAATAGTGACAACTGTTGACTAACAACAGTGGTCATTTTCTGTGGATACACCATAGTCATCAAGAGAGAAACCCCCACCAAAAAAAACAAATCTCTAACAAAAAAAGAATCTAGGGAAAGGCAAAAAAGGAAGTAAAAACCTTTGTACTTGGCACTGTTTTTTAGCAATTGCTCTGAAGCCAAATGTAGCTTTTTAAAATTGGTCCTACGGAAGATAAGCACACTTTTTATTCTAGTGGGCAATTGTCACTTCCTCTTGAGTTTTAGTAGTCTCTTAATGACATCTCTTTTTTTAGCTGTATCATCTCCCCTCCTTTCCATCAGGTCAAGAGAAAACCATAACCAGGAAGAAAAATCAAACACAAATCAACAACAAAATCCAAACAAAACAACTCCTGCAAACAAGCTCTTCATAACTTCCATGCCTGGAGTTAAAAACAAGACAAAAAACCACTGCTCTGGTAAGCTGAATGAATGATCTGAAAGGTATCAGGACTAGATGGTGAGAAAAAAGAACTCTAAGTGAGCCATCCAAAAACCTGACACTGGTCAACTGTAAATTGAGAGCCAAGGTTGTGGGATTCTGGATTATCATTTTAGTAATTCATTCACAAGTAATTCATCTTAGAAGACAAAAAACACCTCTTTCAGAGATTTTGGACAAGTCCTCTGAACCAAAAGCAGACATCTGCAGTTTATTTCTGAAGTTGTCTCACCCATAGGATTCAAAAGTTGGAAGCTGCAAAACACTAAAGCAACTTCAAGACTGTTTCCACTGACTTACATGAAATGCAATCCCTTAGTCTAGAGCCTTGTCCTAATGGATTCCCTGAGATGTCCAGAAATATCATAAAATATATTAATTCCAACAGTTGAAAAAAAATTAAGAGGGGGGGAAAGCACTTTTACAGAGCTTAAGAGTACACAGCAAAGTCATTCCACTTCAGAAAACAGACTTTACCCCCTCTTCTCTTTCCAGTCATGCACTGATATCTATCCAGGAACTTCCTCTGAACAAAGGCTAGCAACAGACCAACCAGGAGCTCGGTGAATGCACTATTTAGTGAACAGCCTGAAAATAGTACAATTTAAAAAAAACCAAAACAACAAAATAAAACACCTCTCAGATGAACCTGAAAGAAACTATGCAGTTAGGATTTAAATAGAAACTTTTAAAAAAAAATTTTCTTAAAACCCTCTAGACATGAATTTCTGAAAAAAAAAAAAGAAAGTAGTAAAAAGGAGATTTGGGACATCATCCACAATATATGCTGTCTTGTATCAACTAGGAGAGGCATGTTACTGCTTTACTGCTCATATAAGGAAAATGCACACCCAAGGGATCAAGATTTCTTTGGGGCTCAAGAGAGACGTTATCCTCTCCAAGAGGAATGGCAGCCAGCTGTGGGACACAAACTCATTGTGGTGAAGTCTCCAAAATCACTCATCTCACCTCTGCTCCCTAAATACTATGTTATGAGAAGTCAGACCACAGCATCTTAAGGCCCAGTACCAGGCTTGAAAAAGCAAAGTCTATCCCCATTAACAATAGCTAAGCCAAAAATCTCTCCTGGGGTGGGTTAAACAGGACAGATTCAAAAGTGTATCAACAGTTCAGAGACACATACAGCACTTCCCACTGTCTGATCTGAAACAATGACAATAGGGGAATGTAACTACTCCCTTCAAAGAGCCACTTCCTGAAAACCAGATTTTTTCACTGCCAATGCCAACTCCAAAGCCAGGGAGAGACCGTTCCTCCCATATTGTCCTCAAGGACCTCTGACCACTCTTGGGGACAAGATACTGGCTTACACAGACTAAAGATGTAGTGACAGTGAAGCACATTAGACTGCCCTTCATTTGCTTCCCAGGTTTTGGGAGCTAACAATGAGATTAGCTCTACAGGGATTCCTCTGTCTCTCTATTCCCCTACTATCCCTCTGTTCTTAGTAATTCTGTTTCTTTGGAAATAAAAAATAAAAACTATCTGGAGCAAGGAAAAAACCACAAGTGAAATACATTTACATTGCAAACACAGCTGGTATGCAAACTTTTATGATCTCTGTATCATGCTCTTTCTACCTTATCAGTAGCTCCAGAGATCAAATTAAGCACTGCCAGAAGTTTCAGAGGAATAAAGCTCAAAAAGTGATAAGCACAAGACACAGCCTTGAACTGCAGAAGATTTGCTCCTTAGCTAATATAAAGATTAATTTATCCAACTAGCATCTTCTGAACAAAACAAAGCTTCAGAAACTACACAAAGAGAAATTGCTGATGACAAAAAACATTTATTAGACAGGTTAAAGAATGCCTAACTTATCAGTCATAATATTTCTTTATGTCCAGCATGTAATTCTGTTTCCCTCCACAGTATATCCGAAGAACTAGACCAGATTTTTTTGGAATGCTGACTGAAGTAGGTAACTGTTAATTACATACTATTTAAATATCCTCTTAGATAGTACTAGGTCAGTACTAGGATAGTACTATTTTCAATCATTTTTAGTAAAAGTAAAAAGCTAAAAACAAAAACATACTTTCTGTATTACTATAATGGGACTTGAGTTAATTCTAGATAACATCTAGTCTTTTTCAGCTTTGTTATTTTGAAGTTGATCAAATGCAGAAGAAGAAATACAAATTTCTGTGTTTTAATTTGGATTTTTCTACTGGAAAACTTAAAAAAAATAATTTGTAAAATCATTCAGTCATATTTTATTTAATGTTACTTGTTCATTTTTGTTGTTATTTGATAATTTTCTTTCCTAAACCCCAACAACCTCTGTGATTTCTCTTCTGCCAGCTCTGTCTTTCCATAGAAGAAGCTATACACTACTTATCTGTTAATGAAATGTTACAGCTGAAATTTGAATCACACAAGACTCAGGAAATTCAGAGTTAGAGTTTCCACAGTAACTTTAACTTGGTCTCCTTAAATACATGCATTACAATAGGCTTTTCTCACCCACCACGACCCCCATCCTCACTGCCTTGTTTTCCCCTGTGGATATGCTTTTGATCCTCTTTATCACCTACAGAAGACACTTTAATGTTTCCCACCACTTTGAAGCTGATTCGGCCCTGTTGACCACTAGTCATGTTGGAAACGCTGAAATAAGATTGAAGTACAGCGGGTACAGAGAAGTGAAAGCAGACAGCTGCCTGGCTAGATGGTGTAGAGGGGACAAAAAGTCAAAAGAAATACTGGTTACCTATCCTCAACTTCTAAATACTGTGTCCCCTGAAACTGTGAAGACTCCTCTGCACCAACACTGGGGTTTGTGCAGCACATCATCTCCTTTAGCGTTTAAGTGTGGAAGAAACAAAAATAACCCTTTTTTGGAGCCAGCACAAGAGGGAAAGCAAGAAATATTACCAATTGTTTTCAAGTCTTTTCTTTTGTGTTTGCAAACCTCGATAACTTCTGTACCAGATTTCAGACTCTCTGCTCTTCTTAGTGCCCTCTTCCTCCCCTATATCTCCTTTACATACTTAAGATAAACCCTCGGCCTCTTATCATCTAAAGAATATCCCAAGAAGCAGCTAATGCCACCTAGTAAACAGATAGTGAGACGCTCACATGTGACACTATATATATATATATATATATATATATATATATATATACTTGACTGCTGTGTTCATTTCACCCCCAAGTCGAGCTCAGTGCCTCACTCTTGGGGTTCTAAAAAGAAACTATTGAGTATATTCTACTTAAACACACCACATAAAGCAGATCATGTTTGCCAGACAGCTCTGCATATTAATTTATTTCTGTTATTCTAACCACACAAACCAGATTTAACCAGTAATGTGCTTACAATAATGCCAGATACTATTAATTTATTTAGGGGAAGAATTCCACCCCACCCAACTCTAACAGATTAAGCTGATTATTCAGTGTTTTCACAGAGCCTCCCAAGTCAGGTTCGCAGTCTCTGACAAAGCTCCTGGAAAAGCTAATAATAGTAATAATAATAAATCTTTTTTTGGGGGGAAAAGTGAATTGCAAAACGTTCCCTCGAACAGTTAAAGCCAGGGGAAAGGAAAAAATGGAAGAAAAAAAAAAGTCTATGGATCTAGGGTTTTTTTTTGACTTTTCAGGCAGAAAGCCAGCCAAGTTCTGGAACATATCTTAGCAAACAGATTTTGTTAGTTTTTAGGACTCTTCTCATTGTTTAATTTCATCCCCTTTCTTTTTCCTCTGAAGCCACACAAAGCTAGACTATTTTAATGAGATCTTCCTAGTTTAACTGAAGGTACTATTAAAAAATGCCAGTGTTTTTTTTCCCAAAAGTTTAATATGAATACCTCTAACTATTTAAAGACTGTCACTAGACAGTACTAAGCCTATTCTACAAATTAAAGGCACATGAAGAATAACTTCAATTAAAACTCAGTCCACTATTACCTATCTTCCCCTGGTTTTTTCTTAGCTACTTTTGTCTCAATGACTAGTAAGAGGAAAACAAATACATAATCACACTATACACTAGCAGTTTACTGACAGGTTTTTCTGCAGCTATTGCACTACTTAAAAAATGAGAGATTTTAACATTCACAAATGCGATCTAAAGAGCATCATGACAACCCTGCACTGGACATGGAAAAATACAGACATTTCTGGCAAATCCAAAGAAACTAAGAAGCTGCAGTTCTGTTTCTGTGGGCTTATATTCAACCTAGCAGCAGTGGTTAGATGAGCTAATTCTACCAGAACCTTTATACTTCTTATTGATGACACTGGGTTTTACACTTCTTAAATGCCATAATAAAAGACTACAACTGTGCTTCACAACATGGCACAGAATTCACCACTTGCACAAATTTTTTTGAAGAGTACTCTTAGACAAACAGATTTCAATTAGGCAATCACATTAAATTAACCATTTACTAGTATATTTGCTTAATACAAATTTGCAGGAGTTTGACCCAACACCACATCAAATCACCCTCTGAATGAATATTAACTTGTCAACAAAAGGTATGTGTGAAATCCAAGTACAAAACTATACCTGCCATGGATCCAGCCATTAATCGATGCACATGCCCAGAAATTCCAAGCTGTTTCTTTATTACCTACACAATATGGAACATTTACAGTTGTCAGATATCAGAAAAGACAGGGAAACACAGCACAAAGTTTATTAGCACATTAGTGCAAACTCTGCAGCAATTTCCAAGAAATTTACAATGCTACAAGTTCAACCCAGAACATTTAATTTCTGTTAGAATTTTTAAAGACTGCTGCTGTTTCCAATTTCTTATTAAAAACATGGAAGTACTAAAATTCTACTAACAAAGCAAAATGAGTTGAAAGTAATTGTACTGTTCACTTCAAAAACTAGATTAATTGTTTATTTAGTTATCATTAATGTGTGTTAAACAAGGCAAACTGAGCATGTAGAGAGCAAAGGACACTGAACAAAGTTGAAAAGTAAGAAGAGCCAATTTTTCTTACATGCACATCATCTGAAACAATCCCATAAAGATTTTAACTGGATTAAAAGAAAAAAAAATAAAAAGAAAAAAGGAGAAATAAAAAAGAAGAGAAAAAGGATTACATTTCAGAGCAAGAAGCTGCTAAAGTAATTACAGCCTGGAAGGAAGTTAGAAATTAGTTTCCAGGCTTTTATCAAGTAACTGAGACTTTCACTTTCTGCTATAGAGATAATTTCGGATCTTCCCCCTTTTAGAATTTTTTTTCTTTTACATATCCATGCAAAACATCGTGAAAATTTCTGGTCAATTAATAGGTAAAAGAAAGTTCTATAATGCTAACTGGGTTCCTGAAATTGCAGATTCATAAATCTTTTCAATTGTAAAGCATGGCATGCAGTCTTTTGTTCCACGCAACATAAAATGTGCACAGATCAACAACATTCACAATTACAGCAAAAAAAAAAAAAAAAAAAAGAACCTATAAAATCCATTACAGTAACTTCTTTGCATCAGTCTTCTTAAATTTACTCTTAGGGAAGGGGATCTCAATTTCAATCCCATTATCCTCCATAAATATTGTACCATTTACTTGGCTGGGTGCTATATCTGACCTTTCAAACATGAAGCTTCTCCTCACTAATAGCAAAATGGTATTTTTTACCACAAACAGCAATGTTTAAAAACACGTTCATGCTAACAACTGACCTCCATGAGGCATTGCAAAGATTTATTATGAAAGGGTAAATGCAGGAAAACAGAAAAGAATCCACAAATCTTGTAGAACCCTGAAATGAGCACTTTTATTTTCAAGGTCATTTTTATCTACAGCCTGACATCATAATTTGTCAGGTCAAATAGAACAGTCATATCCAGACAGACTTTCAAGTTTGAGTCATTTTATCCATGAAGTACTAAGAATCCCTACAGAAGTACAATAAAGTTGTTTCATTCTACATTTTTTCCTACCTAATTCACAAAGGGCTACCTCATACCAATACAAAGAGCAGTAGACTTTAAACTACCTTTTGTTTTCATTAAAAGGAAGGGTATTATTTTCAATAACACAAACATTTAGAAATCAGTGTGAATTTCTTTCTCCTTAAGCAACACTGCAAAGGCTTCCCTGTTGCCCTGGTATTTTTAATGAGTAAATTCTGAAAAAATTAAGCAACCTTAGAAAAGATGTGCAACTAATTAATAAGACACAGGAGTTTTATTCACTCACTCAACCAGTCTGTATTCATTGCAGGCAGAAAGAATAATAATAAAAAATAAAAAAAAGACAAGAGAAACAAATTCAACTACCTTCTTATATTGGTCAAATGCCATAAACTGAATAGCACCATATGGAAAGATTCTAATCATCATCGCCCCATTTCCTTTATACAGCCCAAGGTAACCTTCCTTTTTGGGGACAGCACGCAATGTAGAAAATACTCCTGCAGCAATACAAAAAAAGGCATTTAACACTGTGGGGAAGGAAAAAAAAAAATCAAGGAAATGCTACTGCAAAGAAAGGAAGCATATAAAGCTAAGGCTGCATCATACTGCTCCCGTAACTGGGAAATCCACAGTCACTGCCCAAACGTTGCCAGAAGGGAGAGCCTTGAGGTTCAGCTTTATCAGTTTTCTTATCTCCCAGACTCAGTGAACCTCTGCACTCAGGCCCCAGGACTTGCCTGGACTGTGAGCAACTGCAGATGCCACTACCCACCTGCAGCAGCCTAATGCCAGCAACACAAGGGAGGAAACTGGCTGACTAAAAATTCAGTCAATTCTAAATAAATAAATAATACTTTAAAGTCTAAAACCATGGCAAAATAATCTGATATTGCTACATGCTAAATTAAAGATTAAATGCCACCACTGAGGAAATCAAGTAAACATGTTGAAAACTCTCATTACTTAAAACCTAAACATCCCACACTCTGAGAGTTGCTGCAACAAGAAGCAATCCTACTTGGTTTTAATTGGTGGGAAGTAACACAAGATCACACAAAGTTTAAGCAAAACCTATAGCTTTACTATAAACATTAGCTATGCACAGTTGCTATCAAATTCATTTTTTAGTTTGATTCTATAAAAGAATTAACTGTGATAGTCAAGCAGTTTTAATTCACATGCGGCTACTAAATAAGAAGAGAAAATGAAAAAGACATCTTGCTTTCAGGCAGGAAGAATGGCTGACAAACTTTCATTTAATGCTGAAACAAAACAAGTATCAATTAGCTTCTGGGATTCTAAGAATATGAATAGATTAGTGTACCTTGTTACCATATCATTGTATATGACTACGTAACTACATACTTAAATTCATTTTTAAGATGTCATGCTTATTACATGCCTCTGAACTTACTTATGCCAAGACCAGAATTTCTCTCTGAGCTGCAATGATGAGTTATTGTTTCTATCTCTTAGAGCACAAGCGAGATCCACACGGCACAAGCTCCACAATGCAAGGGTATAAAAACACACAGTGAGGACTTTGATGAACTGACCCACCCTGTCTCTGCACTTACAGGTACCTCATCAACATAATTTTCCTTTTTTTGCCTACATATAACATGGACACGCATTCAAATCCAACACAGTTAAAATAATCAGCATCATATTTGACTCCCAAAATAGGGAAGAACATAAGATTTTACTTGCCAGCTATGGCACAGTACAAAGCAAATTGAAAATGCAATCAAACAAAATCCCAGTCAAACCAATTATTTCACCCTTCAGTTCTTAGACTCAAGCGTATACTTGTGTCTGTGTTACTAAAACACATTGCTTGTGCTTCCCTTTTTGCCACAGTGAACACATATCCACTGAATTTTATGGTTTAGTGATGATTTATTGTTTCTGACTTTTAAAAAACATTATCTTTAGTGTCTAAGTTAATAACAAGTTTAGTTACATGCAAAATTAGCTAACTCAAAATACTTTTTTTCCCCTGACAATTGCAACACTTAAATTTGGGAGCAAAAGTTATGACATACTTCAGTAACATCTGACATAAAGGGCTCAAATACTCTGCACAAGAGGGCACTGTTACAGCCCACAGAGAACAGTTCTGGACACAGTGAATTTGCTCCCTCACCATGATGCAACGCAGATGCCGCATACAGATCACCTGCACCTTACACCAGGCACAAACCCTCTGCTCTCTCCAGCTCCCACCAGCCATGGCTCTGTCTGAAAGCAGGGATCCCCACGGCTCCTGGGAACTGGCAACCCCTGCAGCACAGATTTCACTGAAATGATCCAAGCTTTGAAGCTATGACTACCAATCTCCTGCTGGCTTCTGTAAGCAGAAGATCAAGCCTAGCTCTCACATGCCTTAGTGAGGATTATTCTGACATCTCAATCTCTAAACACATCGAACGATACCACAACTTACACAGGGCTTTGTTTCTCTTCTCAAACAGTAACAAAACATGGCACACAGCCTCACCACACAGATAAAACCTTGTTCATCAGCCTCATCACTGAGTCAATTAACATATCCAAACCACAAACACTGCATTTAAAACCAAAAATTAGACATGTTCCAGCCATCTTACCTAGATGTTTGTAATGGTGGTTATGAGCTTGCAGCAAAATCTTTACTCGATCCAGTGGTGCAGTAGTTGTTTTGGCACAACATCCTGCAACACCTTTCCAAGAGAGAAACAGAAAAGCGACAGGATGAAAAGAGCTCAGCAGTTAAATAAGGGATTTTTATAACGTAATTAGAAGCAGGAACTGGAAAAAAGCCCCAATGACAAGTAAACAGCTTCTATTAGATGTTACAAAGCCCTTGAAAACTTAGGCAAACATTTAAGCTACTTTTCCTGTTTACAAAAACCCAGGCCACTGTCAGTCTCATCTGCTAAGGTCATTGCAGGAGGAACTTCCTGAAAGTAACTCAAGAGTTGTCCATCCCATTTCCTCCATCCCTTTTGCGGGAAGCAGCCCTTGCTGATCTTCCCAAGGCAGTGGGCTACGCGTCTGCTGTGTACCCTGTGCTACTTCAGAGAGTGAGGCATGATGTAAAAACTTTAAATAAACATAACCTTCTCCTACCCGCAGCAAATCAGACAGCTGAGACAACACCTTACAGACAGAACAAGCAGGCTTTTTCTCGACGAAAAAGTCAGTGTTTCCAGGCTGTCTCACCGCGTCACACCACCTTCATCTTCCCACCAGCAGCCTGAGGACAGGGATAACGCGCCCTCCCCGAGCTACCCCAACGAGGGTCTGGGCTCTGGGAACATTTAAGGGGCGGCTGACCGGCTCCTCGCCGGTTCTGACACACGTGCGAGTCACTGGCGTACATCCGCGCTAGTCCATCAGGGGAAAAAGGAAAAGGGAGCTCCCTGCTTCCCCAGGC
>VYXF01012343.1:284030-300247 GCA_013397295.1 Polioptila caerulea | reverse complement strand
AAATGCAAAACGGAGCTTGTGGGCCGAAAAAGCGAATCAGTCCGGTCTCCCGGCTGTGCTGGAGCGTGTTTGAGTTGCAGCAGCCAGAGCCTGCCTGGAGAAACCCGCCAGGCAAGAGAAACTGCCTGCAGCCTGCGTGGAGGACAGGGAACAATTAAAAGGGACCCTGCCCGGCCGCAGGGGCCCCCGGCCAGCCGGAAAAACCCCGCAGCCTACTCCCGCCGCCCCATAAAAGCGGCGAGCGAGGGCTGTGCATCATCGCCCTGCGGAGGTGCCGCTGGTGTGCGGGGCTGGGGGGAGCATCCCCGCGGGTGGCTCCCCGCCTCTGCCATGGGAGAAGCCGGGCGCACCCGGTTGGGCGCTGCGGGTCCCCAGCGCCGCCACTGGGGTCGGCCCCATTGTCTGCAGCCCCGGGGAGGGTCCCGGGGTTGGGGGACCCGGCCAGCGGCGGGACCGGGCCACGAGGAGCCGCTGCTTCCCCCCAGGAGGGTCCTGCCTGTCCCTTCCCCCCTTGGGGTCCGCCTGCCTGCTCTAAAGGAACCAGAGCCCTGCAGGGCTGTAGCTCCTGGGCACCGAGTGCTTCTCTCGGAGCTGGCGGAGAAGAGGTGGTGGTCTTACGGCAGCTGGAGGCTTGGTGCTGGCGGGCATGCTCGCTGCCCTGCTCCTGAAAGAGCCAGGGGAGAAGGACGAGGCGGCCTGCTGGGATCAGGAGCAGCTTATAACAAACCTCACAAAGGTTTGGCTGCTGGCGCCCGAGGAGCGAGCCGAGGACCAGGCGCAGCAGTAGTCAAAGGAGACGCGCCACTGCTGTGCCCAGCCTGTCCTACACTCAGCCAGCCCATCCTGCTGCACCCCAAAGATATTTAAAGGGCAACGTAGTCCGCATCACTTGTATCTCGGCCTACGTAGTGGCTACCCAGCGTGGGGAGATTGCTGCTCCTTTAAGGAGGAGAGCGGAGTGAGGGGCAGGGCGGGTGCAGCAGTGCCGGCGGAGAGCGGCGGTGGGAGCCGGCTGCTGTAAACGGGCGGGCCGGGGGCTGGGGGACCGCGCGTCTGCCTGAGGAGCGCCTACTCCAGAAATTACACCGCAGTAATGGCAAAACGGGCAAAGACCGCAGCACTGGGTATTGACACATCACTGAGTGCACTTCTGAAGCAGAGCTGTCTCTTTTGAATTTTCAAGACAATAGAAAAGCTTGTGAAAACAATAATGATAATAGTGATCTTCCAAATAATAATAGTTCTCTGCAGCTGTGCTCAGTGATTTTTAAGGTACTCTTGTGGAAAGGCAGAAAGTTATTCTGTGGTGTAATTACCGTGTTTTCATTATGCCAGTCAACACAAATTAGGAAAACAGATTGAATTGGGAAAATTCAGCATTTAGTCTTGGTCTGGGCAGGTAGCCTGGTCGACCCTAACTGTAAAGGAAGAGAAAGCTGGACTATTCTTTTCTGAAGTAGTTGCTTCACCAGCACAAGGGGTGGTGGTGGTTGCTCTTGGGATGAGGGTCAGTCCCTCAAGATAAGAGGAGTTTGTTGTGCTTGGAAGAGACAAGGGCAGACTGGGTTGTGCAAAGCACAAAGCACTGGGGAAGAACTCAAGGTGAGATGTACCAAGGAACTTTGATATTCATAGTTTCTGTAAGACCTAATTCTTCACTGTATAGTAATTAAAAATATTCATGAGTATTGTTTTTGTGACTGGTGTGGTACCTGTGGTTGTTGAAGCTGGCCTAAGCACATCCATCCTGCTTTCTGTTTCCGGATACTTAAAATTTCAAAACACCTTTCAGGCTGAAATTTTCCAGGCTTAATCTTTGCCTGAAGGTTCTTCCCTCTACCTCCCCCTTCTTTTAGCTGAATTTGAGATAAGGTGATTCAGTTAATGGTGGTGGGTTTTTTTTGTGGGCTTTTTGTCATTGTTTTTAAGAAAAGGCAAACCCCTGAAGAATGGAGTCATATTATCAAAAAGAAATGCAGTGCTTTAAACAGCATAAATGCAGAGTGAGAGAGGCATATGACAAGCTGAGGTGTTTTGTTTGGTTTGCTTGCTTTTTTTGTATTTGGATGTATCTGGAGCGTTCTGGTGGATGGGGTTTTTCCTCTATGAGCCTTTAGAAATTACTTGGTGTGTTTTTACTTTTTAGCATTCCCCCATGAAGGTCGGTGCTTGGCTGCATTGCATATGTGATGTGAGTCTTCACAATTGATTTTTGGTTCAGGTTGTTTGTCTGAGGCCTAATCTGGTTTGTGGTTTAGGGCACGTGCGGTTCCTTGCCACAGTTCTTTTTTTTTTTTTTTTATTTTCCCCCTAATTATTCTAATACAGCTTTCTCTAAATTGGGAGGAGGTTTTTTTGTGGTATCTTTTTATCTGCGTGTCTCACTGTGTAGGCTCCAAGGTGCATGTAGTCATGATGCTGCAAAGTGCTAACCATGGGCATGTCCTGCTGAATTCATGGAGCGTGCCTATTTCCATGGAGCAGCCTCCAGCTCCTTTATGCAGCAGGGTGGCAGCCCTGCCTTATCCTCCAAATACAGAGGTGGCCCTCCAGGGCCAGCAAGGACAAAAATTTAGGCCTTGGTGCTTGGTCTGCTCAGCATCATCGTGTGTTGCTGATGAGTGAGTAAAGGATTTGTGCTCTATGTGCCTTTTGTCTGAAGAAGTGAAACTGGTGTTCTGCAGTGCCTGTCCCACATTCGTATGCTGCTGGGAAGTGTTGCCTTAAGCTGAAGTTGAATTTATGTGGGTGAAATATATCTGGTTGCTTAAGAGTGGCATAATCCTGTACTATAAAGTAGAAAACCTCTATGGAGGAAAATGCAGTGGGGAGGCCTCTGTATGAAATAACTCATGGTACTGAGATGGTAGATCAGAAGCTTCATTTGTATTTCTTACCCAAAGCCTAATGTGTGTTGAAGGATTAAAGAAGGGGCAAAGGGAAAATCAAAGCTGATTCTCCCCTCTTAACCCATTTCCCTTCTTTTCATATACAAAATGTTCTACAGAGCATTGAGTAGATGCAGGGAACTAGGCCGAATTGGAAAGCAGGTTGGCTTTGGTGCAGCTGGGAAGAATATGTGGATGATATGACATGCCTTTGCACCTGAGGGTCAGGTTTTTTAATGTCTGTCTTCTCTGGTGTCTCTTGCATCTTTTATTCAATTTGAAATTGTGCAGCTAAGCTTGTGTGATAGCTTAGTCACATTGTGGCCCTTATTGCTTGGGACCTACATATTATTGAGCTTTTATGAAAGCTTCCATATCTGCTTCTCCTAAGGGCAAATCTCAAGGGACTTCTTAAAAGCTACCTAAACAGTGAAATAAAATGTATTTGACTACATCTGACTGTAGTGAAACCAGGTGACTAGTGAAACTAGTCATGACTGCTAGCTGTGTCTTCATTTTTCCCTGTACTGCTGTTTGTTCAAGGGTCACTTGCCATTTTTCACACCACCATAAAAAAAACTGCCACCATTTTTTATGAGGACACATCTTCTAATACCTTTCTTTTTCCCCTGCAATCTTCCAACAAGAATTGAGTTATGTAACAGAATCTTGATTGACACTGTCTCTAGAATGAAAACTTACTTTATCTTTTACCCATTTGTGTAAAGAGAAACATTATGGGTGAGTTGGGGTATTTTTGTTGTTTGGTTGGGGGCTTTGTTGGTCTTGGTTTTTTTTTTCTGGAGGCATTCTGATTATGGGGTTAAATTTCTTAATTACTTTGTAGATAAAATTCTCATTATAATTGTTTGGAATTTTGACTATTTTAGCAGTATTTGTTGAGGATTATAGCAGTCAGTGGAATTGTTCTAGATTTATTACCATGAATGAGCAAAACTTAAGCAACTGGCCTTAAAACCATCTTTCAGCTTTGCACATGGATTAGGAGAGATAAGTTGTCTCGGGTAACAGACAGCTTCAGGATGCAGTGATATTATCTAGGGCAGTTCCCTGCAAAACCTCCTGTCCTCTATTGCCTCTTTTGCATCCTAGAGATTCCCTTCCAGGGAAGGCATGGCAGGCCTCACCTGGTTTGGCTTTCAGAAGAAAGCATTGAAGTAAGTTTATTTCTCTCCAGGATAATAGAAAAGTGACAAGTTATTACATTGCCCCATGAAGCTTATGTTTTATAATCCATTTGAGTCCACGTACATGTTTTGGAAATATGATTCATTGCTTGTGGTGAAATATGACCAATGTGATAAAGCCATTTGTTGTCCTTAAGAAGCAGCATGAGATGGTTTGCAACTGCTGCAGGTATCAACAGTCCTTGCCAGTGCTTTACATGGAAAAGAGAAGGTAAAATATTTCCTAGTGTTACAGGAAACAAAACTTGAATACCAACCTTGCAGCTACCAAGGTCCTAACTGTGAAGAGGAGACAGAGAAATAGTTATTTAAAATGTCAGTTTTTAGCTAGCAGTTAAGGTAGTTGTGGCAGACTAGTATTCAAGACTAGGGAAGCAGAGATCTCTTGCTGACAACCATTTTGCCCCAGAGTGTAAGATCATCTTGCAGGTCAGATACTCAAAGTCCCAGACAAATATAACTAAAGTGAAGCATTAACCCCTTACCCCCAAAAAATGTCCTTTGAGATTCTATTCAGATGTCTTCTGAAAAACCTAAAGTCGTTCCAGAGATAAAACTGAAACCAAATGGATAAAAGTGTTGCTGTTGTTGTGACCCTGTATTGTCACCTGAGTCAGACAAAGCCTTTGCCATCTTTTATAATGCACCATTTAAGGCCAGGCAATTTCCTATGAATATCAGCATTCTTTTTTTAGCAAGAAAAAGGGAAGTCTTGATCCTCTGTGTTCATAGCCTCTCTAGTTTTGGCCCAAAGAGAAGCAATGCTTTGGCATTGATAGTTTTGTCTGTTCCCGCCAGACAGGTGTGTTTCTTGGTATTAAAAGATTAAAAAAAAATAAAAAAAGGACAAAACCAACCAACCGAAGAACCCCAGGATGATCTTGCCTCTTTAGTCCTGAAGCAACTATTTTGCAATTTTCAAATTGTGCAGTCACAGAATGGTTTGAGTGGGAAGGGACCTTAAAGATCGACTCATCTCCCATGGGCAGGGACACCTTCCACTAGACCAGGTTGCTCTGAATCTCAACCAGCCTGGGCTTGGACACTTCCAGGGATGGGGCAGCCACAGCTTCTCTGAGCACCCTGTGCCAGGGCCTTCCCACCCTCACAGGGAACAATTTCTTCCTAGTACATGATGTCAACGTGTCCTCTTCCACCTTGAAGCTATCCTCCCATGTCCTATCACTAGCCAAATGCAGGTAAAGACATGTTATTATGTAATTGTAGTCATGATTTTAAAAGTTTCCAAATTGTTATAAATGAAGCTTCTGATTGATAGTTTTGACGGTTGTGCTTCCTGAACTTCCACAGTAACAGTAACAACTATTGTGTAGGCAAACAATATGAGCAAAGCATCCTTCACGTTCAGTATTCTCAAAATCCAGTCCCTGTTTCCACTGCAGACCTCCTGTATTCTCTGGTCATTCTGCTTCTGTTTTAGGGCTTAAAAAGAGAAAAGACTTTTATCACTTCCATCCCCCTCCTGGTTCACACATTGCTATGTTGCCTGGCCTTTGTTGATGGCTTGCTTTCTTCCTTGCTCCCCTGGCTATGGGCTCTGAAAGTAGCTCTCATTTCTCCTCCTGCCACTCCTAAATAGCTCCTCTGCTAATGGCTGCAGATGTGCCTGCTGCTTGCTCCCTGATGGTCGTGCAGCCTTCCAGGCCGTCCTTTGGCATGAGGATCCCAGTCTCTGTCACCACCCCAGGAAACTGGGGAGGCTTTTTGCAGGCTGCCAACAGCCATTTCATGGACCTGCTGCTGTGATGCCCTCTTGGTTCGTGGAGTGGCTCCTCGTGGCCATGTCCCCCTTGCCCCACGTGCCCCCAGAGAAGAGTAGGCGGAGACGAGCACTCGGATTATCTTCATGTCAGTGTTTTATTTGTGTGACTGTTCCACTGTCTGACCCAGCTTTTACAGAGAGCTTCTGTGGGAGCTGTTCAGGTCTCTTCTGCGACCTTTGAAGCCTCACCCACGACTGTGAACAAGTGCATGTGTCTACTTAGTCTCTCCACATTGGATGTGTCACTGTGCAGAAGGGATGCTAATTATGCATCTTGTTTATTGTGTGTTTGGTGGGCACTGTTTTCTGAGCTGATGTGAGAAGTGTGTTTAGCCTTGTCTTGTGCAGCACTGCTGGCTCTAAATGGTATTTGTGTTTGTGAAAAAACCTGCTCTCTCAGTAATCTTGTTCATCTGATATGCAATGTGAAGATGTGATACAAGATAATCACAGTGTGTTTAGATAAGCTGGTTTGTATGTTTTAGTACAGAGGATCAGTTGGCTTGCTACAGCTGAATAAATAAGAGCCAGTCTTCAAAACGCTTTAAATAAGCTATTAAAGAAGAGTTTGGGGAGTTCCTGTTGGCCTTGGTGGGTACTGTGGCCACTGGGCAGCCTGCCCAAGGCTGTGACAGAACAGCTGGCCAGAAACAGGCTGGCTGCCAGCGTGCTGCTGTGGGGAGCAGCAAGCTGGTGGCCCCACACAGAGGAGAGGCCCTGTGAGTTGGCTGTGCCAGCCCATCCCCTCTGAAGGATAATGAGCCTCCCTTGGGCCAGTGCAGCTTGGCCTGCATTAACAAAACTCTCCCCACCTTCAACTGAGCTCAGACTAGGCTGTGAGGAGGTGCAGCCTTAGTGAGATCACCCTGTTGACTTCAAGGTGGAGATTGAGGTTGTAGGATGGAGTGGTGGTGTCAGGAACCTGGTAACACTCTTCTTCCTTTTCTATTTCCTTTAGAAGCCAGAATTCCCTTTCTTTTACTTCCATTTGAGGTCAGGATTTTGGACATCATCCCCATACTTCTTGTTCTTCCTTTTCTTGGCCTCTTCCCATCAATGAGAGGTGCAGAAGGCCTGGAGGTGGCTTGAGGAATTCAAAGGAATGATGGTGAAGGGAAGGTACCTTCCTTCTGGAGACTATAGAACCTCTGGTTCTGCCTCTTCCCATTTTAAGGCTGCCCTTGTCTACCCATGTGATCTATTCAAACAGCTAAGTAGAGCTTTTTTCTACAGGTACTTAAAAAGCACTATGTGCTCAAACATATGTACTTGTGAGAATTGCTTTACTTAAAAAAAAAACCAAAAAAACAACCCACCTTGAAGGAAATTGTTTTGGAACATGAGAAATTTGTTGTATCTTTTGAGATGATTCAGTTGTGTTTGGGGAGTTGGGGGACCTGTGCATTGCAGTTATGTCTGGGGACAAAAGCTTGGGACAGATGTATGGTGTTTTTTTTGAAGGTAAATTTATTAAGTGGTAGTGATGAAGCAGAGACATCTGCCTTGCATAAAACGTCTGATATAGGCAGACAGTATGGAATCAAGGGTTGGAATGTAATAGAGTGTGCTGTGAAGGTATTCTGGAAGCTAACACTTGGAAAGACCAATTCTTCCCTGGTCCAGTTCCCTGTAACACCACAGACTGATCTCTTTGGGGAGCTAGTTACTTCTCCCCTTTTATCTGGAATTGTACCATGGTGGGCTACCAGTGGATGGTGAGAGAATGAGAGATGCCCTGGTGATGAAACATTGAGTGTGCACAAAAAATAAACTTAGCTTTGCTCTTTTGTTCCTGAATGTCCTTACACTGATAAATACGCACTTCTCCTTACTTAAGGGAAGTTTTTTGGTTAATAAACTGTTAATAAAATAGAGAAAACTCAAACTTTTTATTACTCACATAAAATAGTAGATATGTGATATTGCCTGGTCATTTGAGTTCAGGTTGCTTTTGTGTTAAAGGCCTTTATGCAAGCTTTTTATTTTGTGATGTGCTAATATTTTCAAAGCTTTTGTGCTAGTTGAATATAACACCAAATACTGCTATTTCTGATTCTACCTCTGTATTTTTAAATATTAAAAAGGGTCAGTTGAATATATGTGCACATTTTATTAATTTGAGGTATATTAATGCTGTTTTGTATCTTTTTCTATTTCAGAGTTGACATTTTATGAGCATAGAAAGCAGCAATGGGCGTATGCAGTTTTCTACTGAAGAGGTCTCTCAAGAGCTCATGATTTTTTTCCATCTCTCCTCTTAACATTCCTCCTGCTCTGCAGACATGGCTCACCATGCAAGGCCTTCCAGATCAGCCAAAAAAGAAGAGTTGGGCAAAAGGAAAACTAACCAGAGCAAAAAGAAATCTAGCCAAGTGAGAAAGAAAACCACAAAGACTTCCACAAAAGCTGTTAGTTCTGGAAAAGGTAAAAAGCCAGTGCAAGAAAAAGATGTTAAGAAAAAACAGCAAGAAAAGAAACCAATCATGAGCTCTTCAGGTAGACTTCTCAGGAGCAGTGTAACAAGAACCTTGTCTGGAGCATCTTGGGTGACTTTGGAGAAAGCTGACAACATCCTCTTTCACAGCCAGGATTCTTTCAGCATCAATGGCTTTACAATGTCTCTCCGTAACCGAGCCTTCTCCCGAAGATTGTCCGAAATGCCGATAATTGCAAAACCCAGGAAAGCTGCAGCACAAAAAAGGCTAGAAACAAAGGACAAACATGAACAAGAAGCCCTGGCAGTAGTAGAAGATAAAAATGATGAAACGGGCGAGGTAGCTTTGAAACAAGATTTAGCTCAAAATAACATAGCTGCTCTGCCTGTAGAAGGCTGTCTGTGTAGTGCAGCTGAAGGGCCTGTTATCCCATGTGCCAGTCAGGACAGGGAACTAGAAATATCTGAAACAGATGACTCCTTTCCAAACAATCAGGTAACTGATGATGGTACAGAAGCTTCAGAGGTGAAATCTAAGCATGAAGACCTGCCCTGTGGGCAGATACCCAGTGGTCTTGATACGGGTAGTTTGGCTGAAGCATTTGTTGAAGATGCTGTGCTGGTGCTTCCATCTTCTCCTTATGACTCTGTAATTGCCTCTGAATCAAACTCGAAGGTGCATGCAGAGACCCCCTTCAATGTGGTGCTTAACAGTACAGAACCTGACTCCAGCTCTGTTGATACCTCAGACCTCAGCTCAGCAGTACTGATAGAGTCAGTCACGCTTGCCAAATTCCACATTGGAGCAGGGTTGGACATTGTGCTACCCAGGGAAGAAGAAGACTTGGATTCTGCGTCTCTAGTTACCTCTGAGTTTAACTCACAAGAACATTTATTAGAAGATGCAAGGTCGCTTGCAGATTCCTGCTTGAAGGCAGGCTGGGATTTGGAATCTGAGAATAAAGACATTGGTTCAAATTCCAGTTCTGTAGCTGCCTCTGAATCAAATTTGCTTTTACATTTTGAAGGTGCAAGCTCACTCGCAGAATACCCCATGAAACTGGTTGTGGATTTTGTACCCATTCACAAAGAACTTGATTCAAATTCAGATTTGAGCTTTACAAAAGAGAATTCAGAATTTGACACAAAAAACATATTTACAGTATGTGAACCGGTCTCCAATACCTCTTTAAACAGTATTGAAGTAGAAGACATTGAACAGCTTGTTAAATGTATTGATGCAGAGACATTAATTTTGAATTCAGGATATGTCCCCACTTTATCTTCAGACTTAGAAAAAAGCACAGTTGATACAATCTCTGCTGAAAGCTCTGGACAATTCTCTGCAGGTTTTGTGTCAGAGTTGCCTTCAAGCATGGAAATCTCTGCTTTTGCCTCAGAAAAAGCCATAAATGCAGATTTGCCAGCTGACTCAAGACTGCAGCATAATGATTATTCATCACAGCTGGGAAGTGTTGGAGTAAGCCTGAATTTGGTTCAGGACAATGTGAGCAACAGCACTGAAGCAGTTGAGGCCTCAGGGCTGTCCTCTCTTAAAAATCCAGCTGGTGATTACCCTGTTCCATATTCATCTCTGCTCCCTATGCTGGAGAAGAAGAAACGAAGGCGTTGTGGAGTCTGCGAGCCCTGTCTGCGGAAAACAAATTGTGAGGAATGCAGCTGCTGCAGGAAGCGCAAAACCAGTCACCGGATATGTAAAAAGAGAAAATGTGAAGAACTGAAAAAGCCACCACCACCAATCATGCTACCTTTTGAGGTAAGGCAAAGAAGTTGCAAGTTAAGTCACCCTTTTGAGGCTTAAGGTGCATCTTGAAATTCTGCAGAGGGAAATGCTGGCCACGTGACAGCTTTAGAGAGCTCAGGGTTATTGTTGGTGCTAACAGGTTGTACAGTAACTTCCTCTTGTCATCTACAGAAGTGTAGGTTAGAGTGAGCTGGGTTTAGTCTTGTTCCTGTTGTGTAGATCCATAAAATCAAAGGTAAATGTGGCTTTAACTCTGTGTCCCAGACGTTGTATGTTGGCCAAAACAGTGGATTAAATTTGACTGCATGAAGAAATGAGAAAGATTTAAGCACAAAATGATGGGAGGAGGGAGATGGAGGGTAATCCTAGGAGACTGTGAATTACTAGGGAGAGTGTTGATATTTTAAAATACTGAAAGCTAAAAGGAAAGGAAGGCAGGTTGTCTGCTCTTTGGTTCAGTTAAAGTAATTTGCTTGTGATGACAGACTTAGTGGAAATCAATTTATAAGCTTCAGGACCAAGTTGCAGCTGCACTTTCCCCTTTCGCATCTCTCTGCCTTTCTAATTGTCTATTCTTCTGTTTCTCTCATTTCACTTCTCTTTCCTCTCTCCCTTTGTCTTTTATCACATTCCCCCTACATACTTTCTTGTTCTGTGTTTCTTACTCATTTTTCTGACCCATCAGCCTTTTATAACCCAGGTCATAACTTTTGGAACAAAGAGGAGGGGAAAAGACAGTCTATATGCCCATGCGATAACAGCACTGACCTTCTGAGGGATTTCAGTTTCAAGATCAGGCTTTCAATCAGGTAAGTAGGGAGTTGAACATAGATTTCCCACATCCCAGCTGAATTCCCTGACCTCTGAGCTGCAGTGAGACTCTGCACTGCCCGGTCGTGCTTGGAGTGTTCTCTTCTTATGATCCAGTAGTACCTGAACCACAGAGGGGGAGAGGCTGTCTTGGTGGTTAAATCACTGGGACATTTGCCTTGGGATGTGGGAAACTGAGGTTCAAGTCTCTGCACCAGTGTGTACTCTAAGTGGAGCAATTCACACTGGGGAGAATGCACCTGCACAACCTTTCTCAAGAGCAGTTTAATGAAAATGGTGTGTTCTTACAGCAGGCAGAAATTCCCATCAGCTGCGGAGATCTCAGGAGACCTCCTGTTTTCACTGCTCTGTCCTGTGCTTACCAGGGTTTGCAGAGAAGTCCGTTCTGGTTTTAAGGTAGGCAAGCAGAAAGAAGAGTCCCGTAGTAGCAGTGAGGGGATATGATCAATTCCCCTTCGTGGGGGAAGTATATTTTAAGGTATGATGTTTAGGGAAGTGGGCTTAAACAGTTTGGCTCATAATTCATTCAAAAACCTCTTTCTGTCTCAGCTGCTCCTTAATGCTCTTAAAAAATACATGAGGAGAGGGACAGCTGTAATGTGACTTAAGATAGACACTAAAACAATAAAGGTGGTAGAGACTTATCCTGACATTTAAGCAAAAGAGAAGTGATATTGTCCTCTTGTATATTTAGTCAGTGGGGTTGAGGAAAAGTTCTTGGGAGAGGATTCGTGGAGTTGAGGTAGGAAGTGATCTAAAAGCCGTGTTTCAAAAAGGATTTTGGCAGGGTCAGTGAAAGGAAGCCCTCCAGCTTTTCTGTCAGCCTTTGTTTTCTAGGCTAAACATACTTCTTTCCTTGGTGCTCGGCCTGACCTTCTCCTTGCAGATTAACTTTGCCTCTTCACCTTTGTCCTCTCTGGGCTCTCCTTTTACTTTCTTTATGAGAGACTCCTTGTTTTTGTCTTTTTCTTTGGCAGCTTTTATTTTGGTGTGCTTTTATTTCATTAGATTGGTCACATTCTGTATGATGCATTCAAGAGTTGCACCAGAGGCCTCCTTCATTTCTCGTTAAATTTTATATGAATTTTCAGGATGCTGGATGGAGGAAATGAAGTATTCCTGACATTTAAGAACACGTCAGGTATTTTCTTATAAAATTGTATTTAAATGAAACCTGGTGCCTTCAGGTATTCCTAGAAAGGCCTTGCTTCATTTTCAATCTCTAGAAACTGCTCTGAGAAAATGAGAAAGTATTTCTGCAATGTTAGATCAGCTCTTTTAAGGTGTTGAAATACAGGGGAAGGTGTTGGGGGATGGGGGAATGCTATCACTCAGTTTAGCAGCTATCCTTCAGATAAGATTGCAGGAAATTCCATTGTTTTCCCAGACTGGTAGTACTGGGACTTCTGTGACAGTAATGTGTTTCAAACAGAAAGCAGCTGAGGAAAACCCAAAACTGTAGGTCTCTGTCCATGGTATAGAAAGTGAACATAAATAATAAAAAGACGTTAGGTTGGCTTCAGTGTATTCCTTGTTCAGAAGAGTCATGCTTCTTTCTCTCATGTTGGTGGAATGTTAGCATTTTTTGGAGGTGATTCACTGGGAGGAGGATGTAGGGGGATAGATCGAGAGCATAGTTTAAGGGTTGGTGTTTTGCCTTGAAGGGATTATCTCTTCTCTCCCCATTCTAACTAAAAATGCAAAAGACCCAGTGAAGTCAGTGAGAGCTGTGTGCATTAAATAGCTGTATAGCCACTGTGAGGGTTGGCAGTCCATACCTGCTGCTTATGAAAGAAAAAGTGTTGGTTTTCTTTAAGAACTTCTGTGGATTTACAGTTAGAGGGAGTAAGGCCTGGCTGGTAGAAGCCATGAATGTAAACTGAAGTGCATATTCCAACACCCATGCCCACGTGTGCACGAGCACTCAGCCCTTGGAGAACATCACTTGTGTGTTTGGAGCTGGCATTAGTTAGGTTACTGTTATTTCCATTAATTCCCACATAATCCAGATAAAGATTTGAAAACTGTATTGGACTTGAAAAACACCATTTAAAAATAACAGCCACATAACCCTTCAGTGATATTGTACCTTCCTGAATGTAATGGGTTTTGCAGGGATGTGACATCATGAAAGTCTGGATAAGGCATTGTGGGCTCT
The DNA here is from genome assembly GCA_013397295.1 of Polioptila caerulea. Lineage (NCBI taxonomy): Eukaryota > Metazoa > Chordata > Aves > Passeriformes > Certhiidae > Polioptila > Polioptila caerulea. Next base: position 287,180 of record VYXF01012343.1, on the reverse strand, counting down.
AGTTCCCAGCTCCTGCGTGTAGCAATATTGCTGCATATAATGCCCCTCTTCCTGAGGAATTCACACTGTGTCTGTTTGGTAAAGAAGAATCCTAAAATATATAAGGGAAAACATTATTTTGCTTACTGAGTTTTTTGAAAGAGCAGCCCAGTAAAAAAAAATGTAAGGAAGCTTTCATAAGAAGAGGAAAAAGGCTTTATCTTGTGTTTCCATCCCTCTCTGAATGAATAATGCAGGAATACTTCACAGTGAAGAGTTTGAGAAGCTTACCCACCCAGGATTATGATGCTGTCACATTTTTGTCTTGTCTTTAAAGACTGCTGTTTTCTGAAACAGTATTGCAGTTCCTGAGGGCTAATTCACAACTATTTTGTTCCAAAAAGCACATTTAATTCCAAGAAGTGCTCTGCTTTGCTGCCATTGCAGTGTATGCTGCTGTCCTCATGAGTTGCAGTGTGCAGCGAGGATTTTGTAGGCTTCAAAAGTAGCATGTGGACAGGAAAGGTGGCTCATGTTTTATTTTCTTTCCTCCATGGCAAAAGGATTCCTGTTTTGGCCAGGTAGGTGCTGCAGATAGAGCAATGCACACACAGTGCAGGTGCTGAACTGTCAGTGTGGGGAGCCCTCATGTCCAAGGCTGCTTTCTGCAGGGCTTGTCAAGGCAAGGTGCCTGCATTTTAGGGTCCTGCCTGGGCAGGGAGCCCTCTTGGCTTGAAAGCATCTGCTGGGGAGAGCTTTAATTCCTATTAGAACTAGATAGCTAGATTTAGTAGGACCTGTAGTCAACAAACTGACCCAAAAAATGAGGTCACACAGTGTTAATTCGTTCGGGTTGCCCAAGGCGTCTCGAGCCATCTTATTTAGCAGCTGTAATCTGAGTAACATGAAATACTAAATAACAGTAAGGGCCTGCTTGTCTGTGGGATTTTAACACACTGCTGAAAAACCCAGACATACTAAAAAAGGATGCTGCAACTCAAGTTGGTTGGGAACTTTCCAGTAAGCCATTCCTTGAATGGAAAATACTGAATGAACAGGAACCTTTCACAGCTATCTGTCTTAATGCAGCTGTTTTTGGGGGACGTTTCTGGAGGCCTGAGAAAGGAAATTTCTGTTTAGGACTTAAAAAGGGGATGAGAATTACTAGAACGTGTTGGTGGTAAGGGCTTTCTGCCTGATGCAGACCAAGGGCTTGAACTTTGGTCTCCTGCATCCCATCTGTCTCCTCTTGGATTTTTGAAAGTTTTGCTCTGCTTTGGACCAAAACCAAGCATTGAAATCTCCGAAAAAAAAAAAAAAAAAAAAAAAAAAACAACCAAAAAAACCCCAAACAACCAAAACCCGAAAAGAAATTCTTGTTTTCCAGCCAGGCCCAGCTATAATCAAGAAATTTAGACTTTGTGGTATTTGTTTTACAGTAGACTCCAGAAATATTTAAGCCAGTTGAATTTTGAAATGAGTACACATAAAAACACTCCTGAGTATGATACTTGAGAGTTTTGTACGGGGATAGCACACAGCAAGAGGAGTTTGGTAATGTGTGTGATGAGCAAAGCTGCTTACAGCCTCCCCTACCCCATGGATGCAAGGCAGGGAGTTGGAGTTGTGCAGTTTACTCTTATTTACACAGACACTCCCACTCTGTGGGAGTGTGAAATAATTACAGCTCACAGTTCTTTGCCATTTCTCTGTGTTCCTGGGTGTGGACTGTAATGCAGCTTAAATTACAGTGAGACAGATTAGTTTGTGCTCTAGTTATTTTCAGAGGCTGTATTTAACAAGTTGTCTCTTCATTGCTCCTTATTTTCTGTGTTGGTTCTTAAAGCTCTTATGGGGAAATTATTTGAAGAGGTTTCTTTCCGTCTTTGTGTCTGAGGACCCCTAACATGAGGGTACAAGGAAACCTGAAACTGCTGTCTAGTGCATGCACCAGTCTGGGGACTAAATCAGAATATGGAGTCTTGGGTTTCTAAGCAAACAAAATACTGTTCCTTTTTTCCCCTTGTATTACAAAGCATCTTAAGTAGCAAAAACTACGAAGCAGAATCAGATCACTAAGTGTTACATTATTTCCACTCTGTCATTTTTAATGTGCAGGAAGACCCTTACAGACTTGGGGTATTTGGGGGAAAAAATATGAATCAGTATTTTAATTTTACCTTATCCTAAATCCTATTTAATATATCATTCTGATGCTAAATCCTATTTGAGACATCATTTTGGTGCAACGAATGAAGAGCTTGTATACAATGTATCAGACAAGAAAAAATGGGCAACAGCTTTCTCTGATTTAATTGCTGCACTGGGGAATGAGTTGTGTGTCCTTTCTGATCATTTCTGCTATTTAACTGATTTGCACCCATAAGTAGACAGTAATTACACTACAGTGTAGCACTAGATAAGAAAACAGATTGCAGTTTGTAGCTGATGAAAAGGTGTTCTTACTGTTTTTTATCTTTAGTGCATAAATCCATGGCCAGCGGTGTGGTTTAGATGTCAACTGCGAATTGTTTCAGTGAATGCTTCGGCGATCGCAGTGTTAGATTCGTTGTTGTTTGCTTGTTGTCCCTAGTTAGCGAATGTCTGTGCGATCCATGAGGGCTCGCTGCTGGAGCTGCGACCCCTCCGTCCTCCTTCCATGCGGGTGAACGTTTTAAGCAGGCGGAGATGTGGGAAAATAATCGCGCTCGATGTTTGTGTGGAGGCCAGTTGCCCTCGCAGCCCGTCGGCAGTAGATGTGTTCTGTTGGCTGCTGGAATGGATGAAGACGGAGGAGTGTCTGTCGCCAGGCCCGCGGTGGGAGGGCAGGGGCCGCCGGGCTCCTGGCCCCGGGCTGAGGCTTTGGAGGGGGCTGGTGCCGCGTCCCCTCGGCTGGGGCGAGCAGGTGAAGGCAGGTCCCGTGGCTGTGGCCTGCGCTAGGTGAGCGGCGCTTGCCGCTCTTTCCACGACGATCCGGCTGCGGAGCCGCACCGCGGCCGCCGGTGCCCGGCGCTGCATCCCCGGTGCTGCTGGAGGAGAGGGTCGGGGCTGAGCCGCCCGGTGCGCGGCGGTGTGCGCACGCGTGCGGGTGCGCGGGGGCCGTGTCCTCGCCTGACCCCGTTCTCCTTGCAGCCCGTCGCAAAGCCGAGCTGCCCCGGTGCCCGGGGCGGG
>VYXF01012343.1:223366-283883 GCA_013397295.1 Polioptila caerulea | reverse complement strand
CGCCGGCCCGCGCACGGGCCGCGTGTAAAGCACTCGGGGTATTGCAGAAATATCGCTGTTCCACAATAAAAATCGGAGGCGTCTGTCTGCCTTTGTGACCACAACTTACATTTTGCAATTTGATGTTTTTTTAGGTTCTAACAGAAAACAAAAGGCCTCAGAGGAGGAAGCAAAGAGTTTTAAAGGTAACTGATGATTGCTTTGATATTTATCCCCTCCCGTTTTCAGCAGCATTTTCTTGCCATACAGCCCAGGAAGGCAAAGGGTTAAACGCTTGGTAGCGGCGCTTTCCAGCTATTAAGCAGATTAGCTAATTTTAAAAGCACGGAACATGGCCTTTCTTTCCTCATTCTCTCCAGTCTGTTGTAGACGTATTTGAACTTCCCTGCACAAGTCTGCAGATCAAAAGTTTGCTTTCCCTTGCATTGAACGTTTCCCTTTAATTTCTTCTGTTCCTAGTTTCATACTTCCAAAGGTAATTGTGAAATGTTTTTAGCATATAGGTTTTATGGCATCTGAAATTTCGTATGAGAAATCAATGTTAAACTGCAAGCCAAGTTAACAAAAGTGGAATTTTTATGCTTATTTTACTGGAGTTTTGATTTCCTCTCTCTCTCTTTAACCTTTAGAATCCCTCAACTGAAACTGAAAATCATGTAAAGTTACAACAACCTTCAGTTTCAGTGGTAACATGTTCCTCTCACACTTTTAAGATGGCTATCTTTCATGATAACAAAAGATTGGTCTTTCAAATGCAAATGTCATACTTTTTATACCAAAATACAGACTTGCTACACTCATGGCTTATGTTTTGGGTTGATTGTTTTTTTAAGTAACAGGTAGTATTTTGATATTGCTTCTCTCAGTTAATCTTTAGATTGTTTTGAATAGAAATAAGTCATTAATTCTGTTGTTGCAAACTAGCATGTTGGAAGATGGATGGGGCAAGTAAGATGGATGGTATGGGTAAGATGAAGCTAGTGAAAATGCAAACAAAAAGTATGTTGTTAAACTTACTTTGTTGAACTATTCTCTTATACCAGCTAAATGTAATAAGGTAGTTTAGTATTGTTTCAATACACTAAAATTTCATAACTTATTGAACATACTGGATTTGATAAATGCTGACTGCTCTGTAGTGTCATTTTACTTGAAAACATCCCAATTTCTTAACAGTTGTGTTGTCACTGTTACACATTACAGAAACTTCAGGAAGACAGACCGAAGTTAGGACTAAGTAAGGAACAAATAACCTGTCCATCCTCAGGGGTGTCTGTCTTTTCATGTGGAGTGGTTGTGCAAACCACCTACCTGTGTGCTAACACTAATTGTGGTTATACAACGCTAGCAAATGTTAGTGGGCTTTTCTTGCATTAAAATAAGCCATTAAAATATTATTATTTTTGTTGTTCTGGGTATGATTTTTATTACTCATTTTAATACTGCTGCTCTTTGTAATATACTACATGGGTGTAGTTAAAACTTGAAGTATTTGCTCGTTCTGTCTTTTGTGCTGTTGCAAGTAGCATGCAATATAAGGAGTGTTTGTAAAGGAGTCAGTTTATAGTGTGTAATTGGTGTGATGCCTGTTTTGGCACAGTGTGAAAAATGTGGTTTTTTGGTCACAGATACATACCTTGTGTTGAGTGTCTGTCTGCAGTCATGGCTCATGATTGGTCTTGGGATTTTCCTCTTGAGTTCATTTTGCCACTGTTTGTGGTTTCATGGCCCAGCAGGTTGCTATGTAATGTGAGTCTGTCATTCCTCTCCTTTCCAAAAAGCCTTCTGAAGAGTTTTTTTCCACCCTTGGCTCTTGAATGGAAAGGCTTGTCTGGTTCTGTGTGTGTGCGTAGTATCCATGTCAATCATTGGACCTGGGTTGATTTCTGGTTTGACTTTTCCTTTGCTGAACTGATTCTGTGCTATTTCCTCTTTGGTTTTAGATACTGTTCTTGGTGTTTTCTAGTATTTGTATTTGTTTTGTGGTACTGAAGTGTGTTTCCTAGGAGTTTGTCCAACTGCATCCACCACGGAAGGCGCAGTACCTCTGGAGGCATCTCGTGGAATGCTGGATTGCAGTTGGTGGGGTCTGCCTTTGGTTTTGGGTTGGAGAAGGGAGGCTGGGCATCTTAAGTTACACTGCAGCTCTGTCGCTGCAGTAAATGTTTAAAAAGCTGCAAAATTTGCAGACTTCTTTACTAGGGTATTTTTTAGATATGTGACATTATGTTATGTGACTCTAACCTGGCTTCTGCTGTTGGTGGGACATGTGTGTCAAGTGGTGGTGTCTTTTCTGTTGAATTATGACTTCAGTGCTTGATTTGATGGTTGGTAGTGGCTGAGGGCATCTGACCAGTGACATTTTCAAAATTTCAACAGGATATGTCCTTTTTTCTTTGTATTTTCTTCAACTAGTATTGTTAAGTTTCTTAAAGGAGGTTTTGTTGTACCTTGTCCCAAAAATACATGGAGCTCTTGGTTTTTTACTAACTCGCCTAGGTTGTGATAGATGCCCCTTGATTGACTTAGAGGGCTCATGTGCTAACTGTGCTGCTGAGGACCAAGCCATTCACAGGTTCTCTACAGGGGGAAATAAGCAGTGCTTTCCAGTTGCCAGTGGGTTGGACGGATATAAACAAGACCAAAAGTGATACACACCACTCTACTTTTGGTGTACTATTTATAATTTTCCATACTCATGTCTTAATGCTCCTTTCTGGTTATCGGGCGACTCATTTAGGCAATTCAGCTGTGCCATAAATGTTGTATTGAGTTCCCCATGTTTATTTTGAAAGAACATCTGAAATATTCATCACTTCTAGCAAGCAAGTGCTCATTAAAGAAAGAGTCTTCGTAAGCTCACAGTAATGGATACATTAGTTTTCCTTAGGGTTATATTGTTTTCATTTCCCAGTTAAGCAGACACTTCTTTAATTTTATTCTTAGTAATGGAAAATCTATAGAAGGGACTCATACTTAAAAATTCAATTGCCTGCATTTCAAAAGTCACATTATACACCCTGCTTCACTTCACATCATCCTTTTTGGCCACTAACTGGTGTTGTGGCTCAGCTTGGGCAGTGCAGTGCATTGCTCCCCTTCCTAAGGACAGGGAAAAACTTGCAGTCACCTCCAGGTTCGTTACCACAGAGCTTAGAAGAGTGGGACAGTTGCACTTGGCCTCGTGTTGTCAGGGAAATGTACACTTAGCACGTGTAGGCAGCAGTGGCACCAGGGAGGAAACCTCCTCGTGGATCAGGAGGCAGCTGGTGCAGCACAATCCGTGCTCTGTCCTGGGCTGCCTTTTGGATGGCTGCGGGTGTTTGTCGGCCTGTTGGAGGTTAAAGAAACCCGAAACAACAGCAAAACAGGAGGAAGAATGAGAAAGGGAGGGGAAGACTAGGGAAGAGGCTGTGGGAGAAATCCAGAGTGAGACATGCAGAGCTCAGTGAGTTTTTTGGCTGCCTGAGCAGTGTGTGCTCTCTGTTGTTTGCGTGTTTGTGCATAAACACTGCAGTGGTGATTGGGGGGCGCCGGCAAAGGGCACGTGGTGCCTGCTCACACTCTGTGAAATCCCCTCAGCTGAAGGCAAGCCAAAAGCCAGAGATGACTCAGTACCTAGAACTATGGGGTTGTTTATAAACATCATATTAGGAACATGAAAGTTTTGTTTCCATCAAGGCTGCAAATTGAGCACCTTCTTAATTTTTCTTCTCCGCATATACAAAGCATAGTCTTGTAAGAAACCCAATTTTAAAACATTAAGTTGGCTTGGCAGAACTGCTGTTGCCCTTTTTATGATGCAGTTTTAGTTTTGCAGCTCAAAGAAACTAAAAATACACTTTTTTGATCAAGGTCACACATGTGTTAACAAGGTTTAGGAAAGCAAGTGCCAAAGTTCATGATAGTGCTTGAAATGAGCAAGGATTGAACTGATTTGGAACATTTATTCTAAATAATAATGTATATTTTTAGTGCAGAATTCCTGCCAAAATACTTAACTGGATGAAATTAAATTTTGTTATTTTTTTCCTCTTTAAACTGAGATATGAGCAAGTCAATGGATGGAATTGCACTGCTGTGGAATTTTACAGGGAAAGAAGGAGGAATGGTACAATACAAGTTAGAAAGGATGTTGTCCGGAAAGGATTTATCATATTTGTTGTTTGGGGTTTTTTTATTATTTTTTAAATAGATGTTATCACTTTGGAGCATATTCCTTCAGTAAATACCAATTAAAATTGCTTTTGAGTAGTGGTTGAAAGTTTCTTTGTTCTGAAAGTTTTTTGCTCTGTCTTTTTGCTCCCTTTTTTTGATAGGTAGACCTTACTTTTGGTAGCAGAATGTCCCACACAAACCAGTTAACTTGTATTTTTAAAAGTAAGATATTAACTTAGCTGTTACCTGGATTTTTTCAACACTTTTTGAAAGAAATGTTTTCATTTTCACCTTTTTCAAGCTGAATGTGCATCTGTCTAAATGGGTTTAAATCTTTAATTTTTTTTTTTGCTTTTGGTAGATTCATGCAACTGCTTGCTGTGAGCAGGCATGATTATAATTGTGATTTGATTTAGTGCAGGACATTTGCCTGTGCAAGCTTCCCAGCACTTCCACATGAATGCACTCATGAACATATGAAGCACTTGCATGTTTACAGTTCTGCCAGGACTACTCATGTATGTAGATGTTGAATAGAGCTCTAACAAAGAAGGCCTTTGTAAGTGATCTGTAAATTATTAATCTTACTCTAGTCATTTTCTAATGCTGATTTTTTCCAGTTTCTGGTGGAGTTGAAGCCCATCCCTTGCGGACTCTTTCGTGGGGTGTGCAAAGATGCTGTGCTGCCCTTGCCCCTGTTCCTGGAGGGCTCCCTTATTCTGTGCTGCTCCCTCTGCCATCCCTCCTCTCTGTCCCTGTGCTGCTCTTTGCCACTCAGCTCCCCAAAACGTTGATGGAAGAAAGGCACACTGTCCTGGAGAGGAGATGGGGAGGAGTAGGCTTTGTTTAACTCCTTTGTTGCTGTAGCAGAGCAGTTAGGAGGATAGTGCCCCTCCTCAGGGATGGATTGGTGGGGGCAGAGGCACCCAGAGGCTGGGAGCTGTTGAGTAAGGCCAGGCTGAACCTCATGATCACAGTGGTTTTGAAGGGGTTTGCACATTTTGAATCACTATTTATTTGTAGATCTTGACTCTCATGGTATGTTCTAGAGTAGGGCCATCCACTTTATTGTATTTAGAAGTGGAGCTTCGAAAAAGCTAGAAAATGTGTTTGTGATCAAAAATGTCATAAAATATCCGTTAAAAGCAGCACAGCTTGTGGAAAGGGAGGAAAATGTACATGTGGAGATGAAGGTCAGTTGTGTAGGTATATTGATTGATATGTTGTTTAGATGTTCTTAATGAAGTATTACAAACTAAACACAGGGTTTCTCTTCCAGGTATGTTGCTTTGTTGATACTGTTTGCATTCACTACTGCATTATGAGCTTTATTCAATACTTGTACTTGCTGTATGTAATGCAAGCATTGACATAACTGAGCTGGCGCTGCCAATTCCAGTAATCTGTTCTCATGTGCTGCTGGCCATACATTTATTGACAGCAATATTTTAAAAATGCTTTGAAAATGAGTGTTACCTGTTTAGGATCTGATACCGCATTGCTAAGCAAGTTTGTTAATTCCTCTTAGCAACTGATGTGGGAGAAAACCATCAAGAAGCCCTAAACTTACCTGAATGGCAGTAGATTTTTCATATTTGTGATTTTTTTTCTTTCTGACATGTTTTACCAAGATTTTTGTTTAGTGTTACTGATTATGGGAAAGTTAATTTAGCTGATACTGCGACAGCAAATTTTCCCATTGATATTAGTAGGACCCTTGCTTTTGCAGAGACAAAGAGATCTGATTTGTACTAAAATCAATTTCTAATTATAGGATTTTATTGGGGAGGTAAGAAGAATTCATGCTTTCTTTGAAACTTAAAGAAAAAGGATAACAGCATTACGTGTAAGCAACTAACAATGATCCCTTTTCATCTATTTATGTAAAATCAGTATATAGACCATATACAACAAGGCTATCCTTGTTGTCCTAACAACTTTGATATTAAGCCTTCTAGAATATTAGGATTTTTTGAAGCTGACTTAGAATTGAGTGGTTTGTGTCTTGACTGAATTCCTTTCTCAGTGTTTTTGTTGGTGTTGTCTGTATTGCACTATAATTTAATCAGTGTCCTATAGTAAAATGAGGCTCTACATATAATTTTCCTAAAATAAGGGGTTTAAAATAAGGGACTTGTTAATAAGAGGAGAAACTGCTCTGTGTTTATAAATGCAAAGCATTCACTTTTGTGACAGATGATGACTGTCTGAATTCTACAGTGCAAACACCACTGTGCCAGTGCTGTTCCATGACAGCATTGCTGTTATTCCAGGGTGGGAGTGAAAGCTGCTACCCCTGTAAAGAGCAAATGGAAGTTACAAGTGCAAATTCTGCCTTGAGCTTTACTTAACCCATAGGTGTGCAAGCTCTCAGACAGAAGATGAAACATATTTTGCAATTTTTTAGACTTTTTTTCCTCATGAGAGTAAGCAAAACATAGGTGAGGAATCCTGAATAGTGCTGCCTCGTAACCTGGTGCCTTAAGAGATTAGCATGACTATTTCTTTTTTTTTCTTTCCTTTTAAATCTGAATTAGGTGCTCCTCTGACATACCTGTCACTAAGTTTTCTATTTCTAAAGAGTATTAGTTACTCCCTTTTGTCTGGTGGCCCCCATCAGCTTTAAAACCAAGCTAAAATGGTGCTGTGTGTCCTTAGCAGTTCTGGTTTGAGAGCTGCTACCAACATGTAGTAACTTGTAAATAATATAATTGGTCGTACAACAGGTGGTGGGGCATGGAACTGTGGTCCTAAATTAAGGAGCTGAATATCTTCCTGGTTAGATTGGAGGAACTGTGGAAAGTCATGTTGTTAGCTTAGCAGTTTGGGATCTTTATTGCACTGAACCGTGAAGAGAAATTAAATTAATTTATCTCAGTTTGACTCACATGGTAAACGCAGGAAAGATCATTATGGACACTTGTGCTGGAAGGTTGTTAGACTGTATCCTTTTCTTTGGCTTAAACATACTAAAAAAAACCAACAGCTGAAAAAACTTGAATTTGAAAATTCTCGTGGATGAAAAGTTCATCCAATCATCAAACAAGATGCTTTAAAAAAATTCTTTGCTCTCTCTCTGTCTTGCTGCAAAAATGTGCAACATAGTTCGAGGCCAGATTTCTCCAGCCTTAACTTAAAGTCATTGAGTCTTGTTATACTTTTGTCTACTAGAACAAGGAGCCCTCTGTTATCAGCATTCTTTTCCACATAGACTGAGCAGGAGTTTGTGGCTTTTCAATTTTCTTTCTCTTTGGTAAATTGGAGAGAGTGAGTAGAGAGTGAACTTAAGGCTTTCACTTGAAGATATTTCAATGCTTTGTCATTCCTGTGGTCCTCGGAGCCCTCTCCAGCATATCAATGTCTTGGAATTGGGGATGCCAGACCAGGATGCTTTATTTTGCTAGCAGGTGCAAAAGTGCCAAGTGCAGGATTGAAAGTAACCAGTCTTTTCCTAATTATATTGTTATTTATGCACCCAAGAATCTAACTAACCCTTTCAACCATAAAGTTGTACCAGGAGTTTCTATAGTTACTGTGCAGTTGATAATTGACCATGTTAATGTCCTCCTGGAAGGCACTGCTTTCCAAGCTAGAAGCCTGCCTTTTGTAAATACAGTCCCATGCCTCTTGCTAAATACAGAATCCCTCTTTAGCTGTAATGAAATGGCTGGCTTGCCAGCTTAGTTTACGAGGCATCATGTCTGGTCTTTGAATTATTTGCTATTTTCTGTAAGTATTAATTTACTGCTCTTTGAGATGGTTGCTTAGAAGGTTACACATGGCTGTGATTTGGTCCCTGAAGCCCCGGTTGGGAACACTGTGATGATTCTCCATTTGCAGAGAAGGGCCAAGCAGCACTTCTTAACACTGTGCTGATGGTTTCATAAACAAGTAGACCACAAGAGACATTAGCTAGGATGGGGAAGTTCAGAGACTGAATTTCTTTCGTCTTGTCTTTTGAACTAAAGCACATTAGGGTAAAGTTCTGTTAGGGGATACATATTGCTGCTGATGGTATCATTTTTCTTTTCTGGCTTAAATGAGTGCTACATTTTCCAGAGCTGCCAGGGTCTCTTTGAGTGCTTGGTTTCAATGTTGAAGACAAATGATTGAGTAATTCAAAACACCAGTAAAAAACAAACCAAACCCAAAACCCAAGGAAAACAAAAATGACCAGGCAAGATGCTTGTTTATATTTGCTTCTGTTGCAGAAAAAGTACTGTCAGGTTTGGGTTTTTTTTTCTTTTTTAACAAATCCAATTCTTGGATGCCTGTGTAGGAGAAACCCTCTATTTTTTCTTGCTCCTGTTTGTAGCTTTTACAAGACATAGATAGGAGTTGATGGAAACAATAATTTGAGTTTGTGGCTGAAAGAGCTTATTTCCAAGTAGTAATCCAATAAATGCATTTCTGTGGGAGTCACCATTTGAAACCTTTACTGTCAGAGTTAGTTTCCTATAGTTTTTAATTTGGGTAAGTGTATCCTTTAGGGTCTGACACTGTAGATCTTTAGAAGTGGTCTCACTGAAGCTGTTGTACAAGGTGGATGGGAGGGCTCTGCTCTGGCAGTGGTGTAGGAGAGGAAAGGAAGAGAACAAAGGTGTAACGACTTGGAGGCCATAATGTACTAATTCCTCCTGGAAGGAGATGATAAGGAGCTTTTCTGCTGGGAAGGTTGGTTTGTGTTTGAAGAACATGGCAAAGAGGATATAAATGTAGATTAAATGGAGATGAGAGCTAAGCTGTAGCTTGGAGAATGTTCTTTGCTGTTGTGGCTACAAATACAGAAAAAAAAGTAACCAGCAACTAGAGCACACTTTCCAGCTGTAGCAAGATCCAGTGGGAAATGCCACCTGCTGTGATGCTGAAGTTGGTGATTGGGTGGTTTGATTCTCAGGGAAGTTGGAAGTGAGAGGGATACCTCCAAGAAAGCCTGAATGTAGTGCCCCAGGTCAGGTTCCTTTCTCCAGATATGCAGAACCTCTTGTTCCTCTGAGTTTCTGTATAAACCAGCTTCTGTGGTTAAACTTGTCAACGTAATTTTGCCAAGTCCTGTCCTGTCCCCCAGTGCCATCTGTGAACACTGTTCTCTTGAGAAACAAGACACCTTGTACAGTAAGGCTGTGTTACATTAACAGAGGTCCCCAGTCTGTTTCTGTGCACAGAGACCCATAGAAAATGTGCTTTAGCTGAGCCCACTGAAGGAGTGTGGTACCCTGAGAAACTCCTTCATGTCCACAGTTAAGCAGTGTGTTGGTACCTGCTTTTACGCCTGTGGTGAGATTGATGGGGAGATGTTCTGGTTTGAAAAGCAAAACCCACGAGAGACTCCAAGTCAGAAACACAGTTTATTAGGAAAAGNCTTGGTGTCCCAATTTTCAGGTTTTTATCCAGGTAGAGAGACTTGGCTCCTCGCCCTGGATGGAGCATTTCCCAAGGGATGACTTAAGTTTATCAGTGGACTCAGTGGCCCATTAGCAGAAGATCTCTCCCTGGAGGGAGGATGGGTGGTGGAAGAGATAAAGAAACTGCTCTTGGTGGTTTCTTATCAGCTGGGTTATCAACAGAAGATTACACAACCCCCACCCCAGTTCCAACAGATGGTGATAGAATAACAGACCTTTGATTACATTTTGCACTGCAATCCATGACAGGAGTATGCCCCAGCTTGCAGCTTGGCCCCTAGTCTGCTGTTCTCTCTTTTGGGAGCCTGCTTGGACACCCTGCTCTGGCTGCAGCCTCGGGCAGCAACCTATAGCATGTTGGTGCTGTCTGCATTATTGCAGTAGTCAGACATGTATGTGGTCTGAAACAGTTTATTCTTAGTTGTATTACTTTATCTGCCTTTAGAGAAAAAAGAAAAAAAAATCCAGGAAGAAAACTTAGCTGTATTCAGGAGGTGACCTATAGCTTTACAGCACCCTACCTCATATCTCTCTCTGTTCTAACCAGTGCAAGATTTCCTACATAGCACTCGGTATAAGCAACTGTTTCTCCAAGCCTGTGCTGTGTCTCCATGTTGCCTATCTTATCCGTGTCTTACCTCTTCTCCCTGTGTGTTGGTCCTGCCCAGTGCAAGTCCCCGATGCTACTGAATTCCTGCGTGTCCTGGGGAGCAGACAGCAGGAGTAAATCATGGAAGAGGAAATTGCTCCTGGTCAGCTGGCTGGTGCTTTCCTGTCTCTCGGCGAGGCAATGAAACCCGACCGTCGGACCATGAACTGAGCACCCTGTTTGAATGTTAGATCAAGTACATTTGGGGTCTTCTCCAAACAGTCTTTTGAAACAACACTTAGAGCATGGGTTTGGATCTCTGAGGAGCTTCCAGTTCTGTCCCAGCTTGGAGGGACGTGTGGGGCTGGCTTTGTGGCTGCAGACACTGCAGCAGGATCCAGGCTCACCCATGGCCCTGCAGCTTGCAGGCGCTTGTCGCCCACTCATCCTTTTGCACTGTTGCATGTGGTGACCCAGAAGAGCTGTGTTTTGAGTCATCTCACTTTTGGCACAAGCAGGGGGTGCAAATATTGTTTTATCTGTTGAGCACCGTATTTGTATGGGACCTGGGCAGAATCTTACAGGGAGGGCTGGTTAGGGGATTTGGCATTAGTTGTTGTGTTACTTATCAAGACTTGCTTGTAGAGCCATTTTATCAGTTGTTATTTCTTGTTTATGAGGGTAATTGGTGGTGTCCTTCTGTACAGTGTATGTTGTTACCACCTGTGAGGTTTGAAATGACAGACACAAATTGATGGCCTGCTGGCTGCTCAGATGTGGAAATGTCTTTGGGGTAGCTTAAACATTAAATTTTCATTGGGAGTTGGTGAATTCTGCATTACCTCAGGGGCATCGTGTGTTAAAAGAGAAGTTAATAGTAGATCTGACTGTTCAGAATGTCAAATGATTTGCTGTATCTGGTTGTTCATGTGTGCTGAAAGCATTAGCTCCCAGAGTGAATTCTTATGTGTGTATATACATGAGATAGTATTTGGTTGAAGTTTAAGTAATCCAGCAATGGCCACAGCAGGCTCTGTGGTTCCTGTCCTAGTAGCAAAAACTACTGCAGAGCCTAAGCTTGAGCATGATTTGTTAGTGACTTGTGTCTCCTGGCAGAGTAGAGCTCTCCTTAATGAGAGAGAGAGGAAATTACTAGTAAGGATCTGCTTTATTCTTCAGCTTTTCATGGCAATTGTGTAAAAGCCTCGGAAACTGATCAGATCAGACTTGTGTGCCCAACTCCTGTTGGATGTTAATACTGTTGCTTGGGTCCTGATATCCTTGTCTGTAATTTTCACTGGGCTTTTTACATGCAGATTCAGGACTTGAAGATAGATTGTTCCTAGGTTGAGGGGAAAAGTCAAATGAGCTCTGTCCCTGGTAATGTGTCTGCATTTCTCTTTGTGGTGGGAATTACTAACTTCACATGCTAACAGACTATCCAGTGGCCTTTTCTGTTTGTGAGGGAAAAGAAAAGGTATCCTTTAGGATCCACTGCAGTTCAGTTACAGGAGATAAAGCAACACAGTGCTTGAAAGGCATAGTTTGATTAAAACAATAACATCTGATTTTATGACAATATTTTGTCTTCATGTGGAAAAATAGAACATGAACTAACTCATGCCAGTGATATGATTCATCTGGGGTTTTTTTTCATCCTCATTGCGTGTGGGCACCTTCTAGTAATGTTAGTGGAAAATATTAAGTGTGAAGAATATATATTTTTTTAAACAATTCCACCTTTGCTGCTGGGATTGCTGGAGTTCAGTAGGGACACAGTGCAGTACCTGTGCAGTACTAGCAGATTAGGGAATATCCTGAGTATTTTTGAGCAAGCAGTGCTTTTTGATCTGATTAAGTATTTTATTGAGGAACAGTCTAGTTGGGAGGACTGTGATGACACTTTTGAACTGAGTGCTGTCAGTGGATTCTGTGTCAGATCTCATCTCTGCTAGTTGTGGATGAAGCCTCTTCCTTTCCTATGCCTTTTATTGCTTCCAAATTACCAGACTTAAGTTATTAGTTTTTTTCATGTAGTGAACAATCCCTATAACAATGAATGGAAGACAAAATGTGGTGTTGTCTTGAAAATGTGCAATTGATGGGGAATTAGTTTTCTTCTATTTGATTTTGTCCTCAGCCTCAGAATTGTCTGATGAAATAATTTTTTATAAGAATTAAGAAATATAAGAAACAAGAATTTTACATGATTGGGAATCTTTTGGATTGCTAGAGATATTAGATGTACTGTTGCCTAAGAAAGAACAAAAATTCTACTTCTTTCTGAAGTCTAGGTAATTGGAATTCAGCTTTTGTACAGATACAGAATTGTGGGGCTTTACCCTTTTATGGTGGACCCTTAAATTATTTTTGGTACAGTAACAGAGACCTGTGTGATGCATTTACCCATGCTAGCAATAGAATGGTGGAACCTGCTCAGCTTTTGTGGATCCTTGAGAAAGTGCTCAGTGACCCCCCCCGGGTCTGGCAATCATTCACTGAAAATCACCAGGATCCAGAGGAGCTCCGGCTCACTGACCATTAGTCAGGGTCTGTGTGGAGTGAAAAGACTTTAAATAAGGAATCTTTTTGTATATAATACCTGTAGGCTTGACTTAGCTGCACAGGTGTTGGACTGTTTTTACACAACAGTTCAGTGAGAAGTTGTGATGCCTTTCAGAACATCTGAGATGTGCCAGGGGTTCCTGGGGTTGTGTTTTCTCAACTGCAAGGTGACCACTGAGCTCCAGGTGGAGCTGCCTTGTTTTGCCTGGAGGTTTGTGGCAATTCCATCTCGATGGTTATAATTAATCATTAATCTATTTTGCATTTATTTTCCTGAGTTTTGTCAGAAGTCCATGCCCTTTGTTGGTGTGAGCACAGAAACATCTTGGAGTTAACTGAATGGTTCTCATTGGATGGGTTATTTTGGGCACTGCTGTGAGGTACTGTGCCTACATAGGGTTAATTAGCCCCTCGTGTTGCTGATACCTGATTTGAAAAGCAGTCCTGGTTTTCTTTTAAGTACAGCTTAAGGTTACAGGGGGTTGAAGAACTCTTAAATGTTGCAGTCAGATAAAGGAACAGCACTATCTACTGTGATTTAAAATTATTTTTTAAAAGGAAATTTAATATAAATAAAATTGGAATAGCATAAGAACATTTGGATTCTTGCCTTAACTACTGTTTCTGCATAAGTTTCTGCCTTAATTAGTTTTCTTTTTGCTTTGCATAACTCCTTACTTCATATCCATAATATTATCTTAAGGCCCATATATATATTCTTTCCAGGACACAATATTCTGACTCTGTCTAGATTTTGACATTGCTTCAACCACATGAACTGTATAATATTAGTGAAGAACATATTTAACAAAACACTAAAATGTAGCATTTACTAAAATACGGTTTTGAATAGCTTACATGAGAGACTGTTGAGAAACCTGGAAATTTCCATCTAAATACAGAAGCTAAACTGTTTAAAGAGTAACTTCCAAGTGAGCTGATGTAAATTGGTTTTCTACTCATTTCTCCTTAGGCTTTGTAATTATTTAAGGACTTGAAGCAAGAATGGCTGGTTTTCAGGATTAGCTAGAGTGTCCAACCAAGTGGTGTATTGGTTAAACCAGTTTATTGGTCTAGCCAAATGAATGTAATTATACCAAATTACTGCTGAACTTCGTGGTATAATCTTTTGGATTCCAGTCTTGCTTTTGACATAAGTTTTTTACCTTTTTTTAATTTGCTCATGCAAATTAATTCAAAATTGAATCCTTTCATCTAATTTTAAATGCTAACACCCTTTATCTGACCACTTATTTCATTCATCTCCTGCCACCACATTTACCTGATTTTTTCCTCTGTCCCTCAGCAGTGGGGAAAAATAGTTATAAATGTGGATAGGGTCTTTAGCCTTCAGGTTATTTTATAACTTCCTGTTTTGTTTATTTTCCAGTGTCTGTGCCTAATTAGGATATTCCTTGTATCTGTCAAAGTAGGGTTTAATTGCTGTAAATGTGAAGCTTCTTATTTTTCATGTGCTTTGAGCAGCTATTACAACAAGGGTTTTTTATGATTGTTTTATAGGCAAATTTAGAAAACAAAGCAGTAAATGGCCGCAGACCAGAACTCATGGAATGCAGCATATGTGGTCATGGTGAAAAATACAGGGTGAAGACAAACCAAGCAGTACCCATTGAAAATGTGCAGTCTAAGGAGAAAGAGAGAATGACTGGCTTAGAAGCAGAGAAGTGGGCACATAACGAGAAGCCATCCTTTGGTGTCCACGTCAACGGTGACATCCATGGGCCTGTGACGGGCACCCAACACTTGAAACATGCTGACCACAGAGAAAAAGCAGCCTCTCCCAGTCAGTTCACTGAGCAAAAAAAATCCTTGGTGCACACCATCAAAAATGGCATAAAACCCCTGCATTTTTCACCACCAGAAGCAGTTGCTTCTCTGAAAAATGTATCTGCAGAGGAAAGGGCAGATTTGACAAGCAACTCCCACATGCAATGGCCGAAGGGTAGCAATCTGAATAACATGGTAAGCGCTCTGACGAGTGGCACTGGCTGTGTTCACCCAGAAAACCAAGGGAGTGTTTTAATGAAAGAGGAAAACTGCACGTGCAGCATCTCTGAGTATTCTGATAAGTCAGTTTTGCAGACAGGTTGCAGCGTGGATGTACAAGAAAGCTTGTGTTGTCCTCCACTGCCTGAAGAGGAGCTGCAGGCTGGGAAGGATGCCTTGAAAGTACTGAATGTGGAGACACAGCCTGAGAATTCTGCACTCCAGCCCACTTTCTTGTCCCTGATTAAAACCAGAAATTTAACTCTGGAGCAGGTTGTAGCTATTGAAGCTTTAACACAGTTGTCTGAAGCTCCATTAGAAACAACTTCACCAGCTAAAACTGAAAGTATACAACATACAGGAGAAACAACTTCCAACTTGCTCCATAGTTCTAAAAGGGATATCTCATCCTCCTTTACATCTGCTGCATTACAAGAAATCGAAGACATTTACTTACAGAATGAGCAGCAGCTCTTGGCTGACTGTGCTCACTCGCAGAAGCAGCTCCCCAATAAGGCAGTGTTATACAATGGCCAAAGTTCAGTGTCTGAATTGGGTGATAAACCTGCCAATCCAGCTGCTGAGACGTATGAATTACAGTTATCCTCAAGAGATACCAAAACTTTATCTGACTTATCTAATGCAGCATCATTTTCAGGATATGATTCCAACAGAAGTTGTGCTCATGAGCCAGTCTCCCTTGCAGGGTATTGCAATGCTTCATGTGATGTCCAGCAAATTAGGAACAACTTGG
Organism: Polioptila caerulea; assembly: GCA_013397295.1. Classification (NCBI taxonomy): domain Eukaryota; kingdom Metazoa; phylum Chordata; class Aves; order Passeriformes; family Certhiidae; genus Polioptila; species Polioptila caerulea. Next base: position 268,405 of record VYXF01012343.1, on the reverse strand, counting down.
AAGCTCCTGGCCAGTTAGAGCAAAAGCCAACGTGTAATGATTGGAAATTGGAAGGTAGATCTTTGATTAAAGAAGGGGGAATTCACAGCCAGGATGAAGAGGATGTAGCTGCACAGCTAACTCAACTGGCAGCACTGATAGAATCAAACCAGACGAATCCAGAGCAGAAGAATGATATAAAGGCATCACTGCTTAATCTAATATCACATGAGAGGCAGCCAAAATATAACCAGGATGTGTTGCAGAAAAAAGAATCTGTATTTTTTAGGAATAATTATAGTTCCTTACTGTTAAAGCAAAAGCAAGCAACAAATAAAAAAGGAAATTCTGTGCCATGGAAACCAAGACACAAAAAGAAGCCTCAAGAAGCACGCTATCAACAAAATAATCAAAACCAGCTAGAGCTGTTGTCATGCCAGCATAGTGAATTGCAGGACATTTGGATATCATCAAAACTACACAAGCTTGGTCAAACCATGCCACAGGACTTGAGAGTAGCTCCATCTGAAAAGAAATCTCCAAGAACCAAAGTACAGAGAGCACTCAGTCAAAATACTTTAGCATCACAAGAAAAAACTAGATTATTTCTCCCCCAAGCACAGATAAAATTCCACAGGTGTTTACCTGAGGCACCGCAGGAGAAAAAAAAAGACAGGCTGTTTGGCTGTGAAGTGGTAAATGAGCAAATGAAAACTGCGGGCTCCAGTGAGCCACTAGGCACTGATCCACTGAAAAATGAAGTTGTTGCCTGTAGCCAGCACAGCGAGCTGTCAGCCCGTAATCCTCTGGCTGCTTCACAGCTGAGAACAGCACCCGTGTTGAAAAGACCAACTGAAAACCTACAGATGTTTACAGAAAAATGTAATTCTCAGGTACAGCAAACAGCACATGTCAGTCAGGCACATCCTTTGCCACCAACTTTTAACCAGTCTAACCTGAGAGCTAAGGAAATGTGTAGTGACAACAAAGCCCATGTTCGGCAGGTCAAACCGCAGGCAGAGCCGAAGTCACAGGTGCTGCCTGTTCCCTGTGGTGGGGCCCAGGAGCCAGGTTCTGCTGAAGCTCTCAGGAATATGGAGTGTGTGGGTGAGGTGGCCGTTCTGACATCAACCAGTTTGGGTACTGACCACGCCCAGAGCACAGGCGACTCAGGGTGTTCCCCAGCAAAAAACACGCTCAGCAGCTTCCTTGAATCACCTATGAAGTTTCTTGATACCCCTACAAAAAATTTAATAGACACACCTACCAAAAAAGGACAATCTGAATTGCCAACTTGTGACTGTGTTGGTAAGTGTTTTTGCTAACTTTTGCCTGTACATTTCAAATGGAGGTGTGCTCATGTTGCTTCCTTTAATGTGAGGAAGTGTATGTGACAGGTGTTGCACAAGAATCAGTGTTTTGCCATTAGAAGACAGGAGGAAATTCTCTGTCACCTTTTTATAACTTTTGCCTGGTGTTCTTTGGGCCTGCTGAGCACAGCAGAATTGAGTATTTTTTGTACTGCAGCTGGCAGGTTTAAATCCTCCACTTAAATTTAAACGTGGAGGAAAGGGAGTTTTTCTGTTCTTCGTTCTGCCATTGCTGCCTTGTGCTTTATGTGCACTTACCTGCATTGCATCAGGTCATGATTTTGATGGTCTAGAGCTGGTCTGTGCCTGAGGGGGCTGGGCAGCAGTGTCCCAGTGTATTGTCCTTGTTGCTTAAATCTCTTAGACAAGCAGGAGAGCGTAGCTGGGCTTGGCCTTGCTGCTGTTGCTGTTGGTTCCGATGGCCGCTGTGGGATGGCCTGGAAGAGCCCATGCCCAAGGCTCCTGGTGCCTCTGGCCATGAGGAGGGCTCAGGTGCAGTTGAGGTGGGGCCACTTGCAGAGAGAGTGACCCTGTTGCAGCAGGAGATGTCAGAGCAAGCTCTGCATGGAGGGTTGTGCAGACCCAGCTTGGCTCTGTGTTGTCACTGTGGAGGCACCCAGATGGAGAGACAGCTCAGAGCCTCTCAGCAGATCATCTGCAGGCAGATTGTTTCACCTTGGCATTCATGTTCCAAATCAACAGAGCGCTTGTTAGGAGGCCTGGGTTATGTTTTCTGTTCTGTAGGATCTGACTATCAGTTAATTTATTAACTCCCCTTTGTCTAAAATGAATTAATAATGTTCCTACCAACGTGCGTATATGGAATTTTACTTAGTCGATACATGCCAGCTCCTCTAATGAAAGTTTTAAAGAGTGCAAAATATTGCTATCATTAAGGTTTTACTTTATAACATTTAAAAAATGCTAGCAGAATCATCGGAGGAAATAAGCATTAAGTAATTTCAAAGTGTCTGAAGAAAAAAGCCCGTCATACTCTTTATTCATGATATTTCAGGTCAAGCTTTGTGTTCTAATTTAATTTGGAAGGCATTTCCATAAACTGTTTCTAAGTTTACTTTTCATGGGCTAAATAAATTTTGGATGTGCCAACATAGTTTTCTTTACCTGCTTACAGAGCAAATTATAGAAAAAGATGAAGGCCCCTATTACACGCACCTCGGGACAGGACCAAGTGTTGCTGCTGTGAGAGAAATTATGGAGAACAGGTGAGGAAGATTCAGCTTTTAATGCTCACTGTATTTTTTACTGTCTAGACAAGGAAGAAGTAGAGGTCTGAGAAATGAAGTGCTGTGTTTAGCTTTGTTTTGCTGAACTTCTGTCAGTACTCACTTGTAAAGTGTTTTCTTGTTCAGATGTGCATGAGGTGAGCGTGAGCACTTCGTGTGCCTTAAGCTGAGCCCTTACAGCCTCAGGGCTGGAGTTCAAGTGCAGTGTGTTCTGAGGTGCCCTTGAAGTCAGTAGGAAGGACAGAGATCAGCAGCTGGCAGAATAAGGTTTTCTGGTGTCCTGCCTGTGAAGAAGCTGTGGCAAACTGGACAGCAAAAGGTTTTATTAGTGACTGATTGCACTAGGATGTATATGCAGATAAAACATTCCCTTACCCAGGTCACATTTTGTTAGTGACAGAAGTTTATCAGAAGAGAGATGTCAAAAACTATTTTTGCAAGTAGGGTTTTAAATTAAAATGATTTTTTTTTTGCTTTATAGATACTTTGTTTTTCTTCTGTTCTCAGTAAAATAAATTCAATAATCTTTTATTGAAAATGTTTCTTCTTTTAAAATGGTCTACAGTACTTTTTTTACTCATTAACTTTTTTTAATGCAGGTATGGAGCAAAAGGAAGCGCTGTAAGAATAGAGGTAGTGGTTTATACAGGAAAGGAAGGAAAAAGCTCTCAGGGGTGTCCAATTGCCAAGTGGGTAAGTTTTTATATTAAATCAATAAAATTGGCTTCAAATGATGCACAGTCCTTGATCTCAAATTGAATCTGATCTTTAAGGAAGATCTGATTTTTAATTGATAGAAAAGTCTGCCTGAATGATGGAAGACAATTTTTTGTTATTTTTTTTGTTTAAATTTAAGGTATGGTGCTGTATGTTATGCAGTGTGATTTGAATGAGTGAAAGCGAGAGGCTTAACAGAGCTAGCAGAGAAGAACAAGGGTAGAAATACCCTGACAGTGTCTGAAAGTTGGAGTGTTTTGTGAAATGTCATGGGGAATTGTGAAAGAGAGAGAAGAGAAGAGATGGTTGCTTGGGGAAGTGGGAAAACTATCCAGGAACATTTTAAAAAACCCTTCTCAGTTGCATGACCATTTGAAGAAAAGTGAATGTTGGAAGAACTTCAGTCTCATATGCCAAGGGGTTTATTACTATTTTTGAGGAACTGAACTCAGTATTTGAAAATGTAAATGTTATGATGATAGTTTTCACCAAAGTCTCGATTTGCTTCATAGGAGCCAGGAAATGAGGTAACAGACACAAGCTCCAGGAGAGAGCTTGGAGATAATTGATTGTCCTTAATCTTTCTGAAACCACTGAGGGAGGTAAAAAGTAGACTGGAAATCTTGTAAACTGAGTTTTGGAAAATAATAAAAGAACTTGGTTGTCAAAAGAAAAATAATGTATTGCTGTATTTAGGAATTTCAGACTTGAAGGTAACTGCACATTGGTAGGGTAGTGTTTGTAACTACATGCCAAAATAAGATCATTGCTTATTGTATGTGAGTGAGTTTGCATGTTAAACATTTACTGCTTGTACTTGGAACAGTCAAAATATGTTTTTTATACTCAATACATAAAGTATTTTTCAGAAGGGAATAACATACGTGCTTGTGCTTCAGATAATATTTAATAACAAATCCAGTATCCAAGAAAAAGAATATTTAAAACTAATTTAATAGACAACTGACCCAAAAAGAATGGAAAGATTTTTCTCTGTGTTTCAGCTAAGTAAAACACTTAGTTTTAACAGAGGACAGGAGCTAAAAATTTTACCATAGGAACAGCTTCAGAGAGCTAAAAGGAAGAAGGCATTTAAAGCTAACTCTTAGCCTTGATTTTTCTGTTGCCAGTATCAGCATACTGTGTTTTGTGTAAGGCAGAAGTGGCAGCATTTATGGTCTCTGAGCGTGGCTGGAGGTGTCCCCCAGCAGTGTGCAGTGTGACAGTCAGAAAGCCCTGGGGTGCCTATGGAGAGGCTGGTTTGAGGTATGGGGACCTGCTCTCCAGTTAGATTTTCACCTTTCTGGATGTAAAATGTTTGTGAGATGCAGCTTTCATGTTCATTTAACTGTAGTTCTTGTAGGTTTTTTTGTATGAGTTCACACCTGAAGAGGAAGAACGTTTTCCCAAGTCTGCTGTTGCTGTGTGGCTGTTAAGTACGAGAGAGGGCAGGGAATCCCTGACATCTGTAGAACTGTTTCATCCTCTATAAGATCCACATTTTGGGTTATGTTTTTAATGTATTGCATTAATTTCTCATGGGCAGTGCTACTTTTAATCTTTTTACGGAGCACATTTGGGTTTTGTCTATAACTGAAGAAACTGGTTGGTGAGATTTGTTTGAAAGCATCTGGAAAAGGTTTGCTGTGCTCTTTGATACTTGCAGCCATGAGCTCTGTAGCTGCCCAGGGACTTTCACTTACTCATTTCCAGTGTCCTTTGGAACAGACTCACTTCTGCTTTGCAGATGGACATGCTCTTGCCCTTAGGGCTCCCCAGGGACTCGCTGCTGAGAGCACTGGGATGGAGCTCTGCTGAAGCAAACAGGGTAGAAGAATGGAATTTATCTGTTGATCACATGGAACTATTTTTTCCCCAATTAGTTTTCCCTATTTCTACTAGGTTATTTTAATTTTTGGTTTATTAGAAACATTTTAAAATTAAAGGAGGCTTTCTGAAATACCTGTGTCCATACATTCTTCTGTTACTGACTGCATTCTGTAATACTGACTGTCTCCTGAGTTTTTTTCTCTTAAGTGACTCCCAAGATGCACCTGGTGTGTTAAACATATTCTGGGGCAGATTCCTTTCTTAGATCAGATTGCCATAAACTTTCAGAATTATTTCTTTTTTACTCTTTTAATAATAAGCATCTCTTCTGTATTTTTTTTAACGTATTGTATTTTAGGGTGATACTTTGCCCCTCTGGATATGAACAAGAACGCTCCTGTTAGTTAAACATTTTCAGTAAATACTGCCCGGGGTTAGAAGCCCTGTGCCTGTTCTGTGTGTGGGTATCAGACTGATACCCCCATGAACTGGGGAGATGAGCTTGTGATTGTTTTCACTGCATGAGACAGCAACAGCATTTTTTGACCGCTGGGGTTTTTTCTTCTCCCCATCAAATTGTGTTGTCTCATTCATTTGCCAGAACAGAATTAACAGAGTTTTGCCACAGATTCCCAATGTGTGGATATCTGTGTAGGTGACAGGTGTGTGGTCAGAAAATAACTTAACCATCCTGGGACACTTGCTGGGGTAAATGTATTCTTCCTTCATTTCTGTTTGGATTTCTTTTGCTTTGTCCAAGTCATCATACTGTTTGGTAGTGTGTTAAAGAGAAGGAGGCTTTGAGGTGTTGGAATGACTGGCCTGCCACTCTCAGTCGCCTGTCAGTCTAATGAAGGGTTACTGTGCATCCCCAGACCCAGCCAGTGGTGACTGGACTCACTGGTCCCACTGTTTGATCAGAGCTTCAGCTGCTGACAGATGTGTTGTGGTTTGGTTTTCTCCTGCTCTGGGTGATGGGAAATTACAACTACCTCAATTGATGTGAAAGGGTTGATGAATTTGGGAGTGGTTCATGAGTAGCTCACTGTAGGCATTATCCTGCAGCACTGAAGCCAAAGGCACATCAGCGCTGACCTCAGAGGAGGCTGAGATTTGGGTCTTGCTGGTTTTGGATTAAATGCATTTCCTGTGGGTTTCCTCTCCTGGTTTCAGTGGATGTTGACTTGGATCACCTAAGGTACCATTGCTATCTTTTGCCTTCATTTGGAGTTGCAATGCAATTTTTAGGGCTCCAGCTCTGGGAAAAAAAAAAAGTGTGGGAGAAGAAATGACAAAACCCTCCGGGTCAGGCAGAGGTTCTTTTTGCCAATGTTGTGTCTCTGTGGCTGATCAATAGCATGAAGGTGGAGGAGCAGGGCAGCTGCCTCCCGGAGGACTCACTTGGTTTGCAGTAATTTGCAACTTTGTGCTTCCCTGAGCTGGAGGCAGTGTTTTTGTGTTCAGTTGCCTTTTTTAAATGTCATCTTCTCCCCTTCCTTCCTATTCCCTTGTGCTGGAAGTTTAAATGCCAGCAATAATGATTTCAGCCCTGAGCTCCATTCCCAGTAATTCCTTGGGGTTGTTTTTGCTTTTTCCCTGTTGCAAAGCAGTGATTTGGCATTGCCATAGCGCTTTCGATCGTTATGCCAGACTCTCATTCCTGCATGGTAATGCCCAACTCAGAGTCCATCTCTATCCAAAAACAGACCCACAGAAATACTGAGCTGTGCTTTGAGCAGTTTGAGCTCTTCCTGTGCATCAGCATTCCTGGGTGATCCCTGCCTTGCCCACATGGATGCCAGGCTGATGCGGTCACGGCATCAACTGATTTCTTCCAGGGGCTTCTTACGGAGCCGGGTCCTCTTGGGAATCTACAGGCCCTGTGGTAATAATGTATTAAAAATCAAGACAATGCACATTACATTTCATACTGCAATTGTTTAATCCTTGAGTTTCTTCGTGAGTATCATCTGAACTTGGCAGAGTTCTGCTTTTTGAGGGGCAAGGGATTGAGGGTTTTGGATTTTGTGTGTGTTTGTTTTTTATGATTGTCCTCTAACCGCTTCTGTTAGGGCTTTAACTTCAGAAAAGAAATTCTTGGGTGTTCCCTGTGAAGCTTTTCTGACATGAGAATCTTTCCAGACTTCTTGTTTGTGAACATCTGAGCCTTATCTTCTCTGAATTACTTTTTTTTTTTCCTGTTTTTTAGTTTGGTTTTGGTTTTTTATTAACAGTTGAATGATCTGTTGACCTTTAGGATTCTGTTATCTGGGTGGTAGTCCTAATTTCTTTGAAAATAGTGTTGTGGTGCTTTTGTGCCTTTTGGAGAAACACTTTCACCTGTGTACTGTTTGCCTTTTTTGAGTTTTTTATTTATACCTTGACAGGTCTTAATTTTCTTTATGTTAGCTGTTTATTAGTAGGCTGTGTAAAAATAAAAAAATAAGGGTAGATAAAAACAGATAAAAATCCTTATTGCAGTCCTGTACAAATGCAAAGCTGATATTAGCCACTAAAACGGATGTTTTTAAAGTAATGCTTAGATAGTCCACTGTTATAATCAAGATTTTCTAGATCGCTGAACCAGTAGGAATTTGTAACTAAATGCCAGAAACTACAGTTTGTGAAGTGCTGGGTGAGCCTTAATAACAATAAACTGTTCTATGGGTGCAGAGAGGATTTTTTTTTTTTTTCAATTTGCTAGTTTGATTTGAGTTGAGAAAGTCATTGAAAGTGGGAATTGAGAAAGTGAGAAAATAGAGAAGTTAGTCCTGCCTTGGCTCTCTCTCTGTTACTGTTAGTATTAGAAGAGATGTGTAATCCATTAAAGGAAAATGGCTCTGTGATGGTTATTTTCTGTTCCTGCTTGGCACTTCGGGGTCAGGAGTTCTGGTGCAGCCCTGCTTGGCAGGGGACGGTGAAGCTGTCATGTAATTTGGAATAGGAGTGGGGAATTTTTAAAATAGATTTGAAAAAGACTTTGAAAGTAAATTCTGCTGGACTGCCTGCTAGACACAGGTGTAAGTAGGATATGCAGTTCTGTTCTGCTTTAAGCACCCTACTACTGTACTTTGTGCTTTTATTTCATTTGTTGAACTGTCTTTATGATTAAGGGATTTTCTCCATAGGAGCAGTCTTCAAGGAAATGATTTTTAGGGTGGGGGTGTGATTTAGAGAGGGTGATCAGTGGGGATTTTTTCACTTTTTTGCTCGTGTTTTATTGGGGCATCACTTGCCATAGTGTTACACCACATTATGATAGTGTGTGTAGCTGTGCAGGCACTATTTTTAGTGTTGGCTAAATACTGAATTAAAGGGGTTTTTTTGGACAGAAATGTTTGTAACATCATCCAAAGTAAAGCTGTTCCTTTAAGTAAAAGTAATAAAGTAAAAATGAAGGAGAAAAGCTGTGTTAAGGTAAACAAAGTGTTAAGTATTATTAACAAGCAAGTATTTTGGTATTATCACCACTTAATTTAAAGCAATGTGACCTCTGAGCAAACATCCCTGCCAAAACAAGTGCAGCTTTCCATGGCTGCAGCCTGGCAGAAGGGGAAGCTTGGGGGAGTGAGGAGGGGGAGGGCACTGGGAGCTGAGACGTGGATTTTGTCCTCACTTCTGCAGTGCTGGCGGCGTGATTGCAGGAGAATCACTGAGCCTGTCTGTGCTGCAATCTGCTCATCTGGAGCCACTGCAGCACTGTGCCAGGAGCAACTGCAGAAGAAGTGTTTGCAGATATTTGCAGATACTGCACATCAGTGATGCGCCTGCAGAAATAGCTGAGGAATTTTACAGGGTTGGATTGACAGCAGCTAACAGAGCTAACTCCTTTGATGTAGTCTGCTAGCACCGAGAGCAGAGAATTCAGCAAAGTGGGACTTAGTTCCATTTTAATATCTCTTAGACATACTGAGCATAAAAGGATGTAGCATTTTCCAGTAAGAAAAGAGTTTTATGTGATTTAGTGTATGTTTAGGGGGCAGTTAGGAAAAAGGAGGGCAGGCTCACTTCTGTGACAAGCTGGGCCATTTGTCCTGCTGTCTGTCACAGCACCAGCTGCCAGAACAGCAGCAGGTTTGGACAGCACCTTGTGCTGGTGGATTACGAAGGAATTGTAGCTTAGCAGAGTCTTGTCCAGAGTTGAGGGATCTCCATACACAGACTCTGCACAGAGGCAAAATCTGCAGATTAGAAAACTTGGAGCCAAAGTGTCGTAAATGAGTTTCCTACTTTAGGAAATTACAGGGAACAGTTAAGTATGTTCTCACTTTCAAATCAATTACTGGTACCCTGAAAAGGAGACATAGTTTATTTTACTGAAGAAATTCAGAATGGACTGGAGGGAATACTGCAATGGAACCACATGGAGGTGGAAAAAACCTAAAAAAGACATTTTTGTTGATTCTGTTGTTTTGTGGGGGATGTTTATCCAGTAATTTGCAGGAGTGTATTTAACACAGTTAAAATTCTGTGCTCTTTGCTAGCAGTGTCTGGTTTCTATCATGTTAAAGTTAACACAGCTCTTCTGGTGATGGTAATTGGAAAGTAATTTCTCATCCATGTGGTAATTCAGCGTCTGGTGAGCAGAGCTTCTGCAGGCTGACTCTTAACTACTTGAATAAGTCCTGTATGTGCTAATTTGGATAGACTGGCTTATGTCTCCGGACATTTTTATTCACAGTGTACTTATTCCTTGTTCTAGAGCTCCTGCCAAGGAAGTAAAACTCGAGCATTTGGACAGGTTTTATTGATCGTGTAACTTTACTGATGCTGTCCATTGCAAACCATTCAGAAGTTGTTTGAAAAAAGTGGGAACCAGGAGCCAAACTGCTGATGATAAAAAGTTGTTTAAAATAATGAAGAGAAGGGACAGACATCATGCGGAGCAGGAAAGATTTTTAATCAGAGCAAATGGTCTCTAAAATAATAGCTAAAACTCACTCATAAATATAATAAATATAAATAAAGTCCCACAGAAAGCAGTATTGTGATTTCATATACACAGTGGGCTCTTCGTGCTCAAGATAATGGTTCATTAGACATCAGCTTGTTCAGCTGTGATGGAAACAGCGAAAGAAATTGGTGAGAATTATTGGGGAGGAACAAAGAAATCCTGGAACATAGTTCTGCCTCTGTGAGAAAGCATGTTGCCCCTCAGGCTGGCTGGGTCTGGTGTCCATCTCCAGAAGGCACAGCAGAACTGGGAAAGGCAGGTGCAGACTGGCCAGCCTGGCAGGGCTCTCTCAAGTCTCCAGTGGCATGGAGAGCTGAACAGCAGCGTCTTACCCAGTTTCATCCTGGGTCAAAACCAGAGGGCACTGGCAGGGAGTGAGCTCTGCGGGAAGGAAAGGCAAGGTGAGGTTTTTTCACATAATCTATAATTAAGCTTTCCTCGTAATGCAGTGGGTGGTAGATTGCTGCATAGATTTTAAAATGGGTGGAGAAGTGCAGAAAAGGGAAATCCTTGAAAAGCTGGGAGAAAGCACATCCCCTGAGCTGCCAGTGGGTGGCTGGGAGGTGCCTGGCTTCACTGAGAACCATCTCCACACCCCAGTGCCTTTCTTGCTGCTCATCCATGGGCAGCTGCTGTTCGTCAAGCTCAGGGTAAGGATAAGGCTGGACAGGACAGTCTGCTGCTCTGACCTCCTTGTACTCTTCAGTTGTTAGAATCTCTTTCTGTCTCTTCACTGTCCTTTATGCAAAGGTGTGAAAAATTGTTTATCTCTTGTTTATCCCATAACTTGTATCTAAATTGCTGGAGCAAACTCTGCTATATAAGGCACCTCTTCAATAAATATGCTGAAATTTTTGGCTCATGCTTTCATGTAAGAAAATTGTGTAAGCCAGACCTTTGTGGCTGTAGAAACAGGTGTAGCTGTGGCATGCTGCCAAAAGAGCTGTTGATTGTGTTTGTGGCTCACTTTGAAGACTTGCTCATATTCTCAGGTTCTGCTGTTTGAGACTCTCTGGGCTAGCTGATAAAATGGAATACTTGAGTTACTGCCTTCCTTTGGATGTACACATCAGCAAGGACACCTGGAGAGCTGTAGGAATGCAGAATGTGGTAATGGTGGGTGCACAACTACAGCACCAAGGGGATGGACAAAACTACGATTAAAAATGGTCAAAATAACTGAGCATCCTGCCCGAATTAGCAGCCTACAAGGCTGATACTAATAATACTGTGTGTCCAGTAGGTGAGTAGTCCCAAGTGCTTCCTCTGTGGCAGGGGCTGTGTCCCATGTTGGCATTTTGTTTTGTCCCAGCCACGGTCACGTTCGCACACAGGTGAGGGAGTGGATAGCCTGTCATTTCATGCCCTGTTTCTGGGAGCAGAGGGTGGCCAATGGGCATCAGTGAAGCTGTGTGCAGAAGTTTGTTTGGTTTTCCTTTCCAGAAGTTCTGTGTTGCAGCTGAAACAGTTTATTCATTGTTAATGTGAGAGTCTTGATGGATACTTAGCACTGATGACATCGAGTGCTTGCTGAAATGAGCTCAGGGGTGATCTGGCCCGGCACACTTCCAAGAAGCTGACCATGGCATCACAGAATCATTTAGGCTGGAAAAGCCCTCTAGGGTCATTGAGTCCCATCATTAACCCAGCACTGCCAAGTCCACCACTAAACCACATCTGCATGTCTTTTCAATTCCTCCAGGGATGGGGACTCTCCCGCTGCGCTGGGCAGCCTGTGCCAAAGCTTGACAGTCCCTTCTGCAAAGAAATTGTTCCTAATATCCAGTCTAAACCTTCCTTGGGGCAGATTGAGGCTGATGCTATTGCTTGTTGCATTTAAATGTTACATAATGCTTGACAAACTTATTACAAGTCTGTTTTGTTGATTATGTTATTTTTTCAGTGTGAGTCAGACAGTCAGTCATGGTTAGCTTGTGTGGAAAAGCAATTGCAGGAGAAAGGTTTGTATTTTCCCATTCTAAAAACCTATCTTTTAAGTTCCCCCACTTAACAAATGATTACTTTCTCATGCCTTTTAAATGCATTAGGGACCAAAATTAAACAAACTGAAGTATTGAATTATTTACTTTATCACTGTTGCTAACTACATCACAGAAATCATGAGTAATACTAAAAGCCTTTGGACACAAGGTTTGCCAGCTGATTTCTGCATTGTTCCCAGTCTGAGGAAACACTCCAGAGTTTGGTTGTCCTGCTCAAAAGTGTTTTTCTATATGTTAAATGTGGCATTGCTGTAGATTTACTATTATTACACAAGAGTGACTCAGTTTATTACTTGTGTGAGAATGTCAGGGGTAGCATGTGGAGGGAATCCTCAGTTGCTCTGGGAAAGCAGCTCAGCTCCAGCCCTGGCGTTGTCCTTGGCCATGGGTCTGCTCTGGTGCAGGGGGGAGAAGTGCCTGATCTCCAGCAACAGAGCATGGGAGCACAATGAAACTCACACAACTCATAAATCCCTCTGCTGCCTTTGTGGCCTCAAAGGTGGCAGACTCGAAAATGTTTTGGAGTCCAATAAGAGTATTGGATTCTCTGCTATATACATAATGAAGCAAATTCCAGCTACATTAAACTCCAAGAACGTGTGGTCTTGGTTTAAAGGAAATGATAAATTTTCTTTTTGTTCACTTGTCATTTTTCCTGGGCTCTGTTTCTAGTGTAGAGCTATAAGAGAACGTAAAAAGGGCAACCTGATGTTGTACAGTACCAGACTGTGCTATTAAAGTTACAGCCTAAAAATAAATTTTTTTAAAAATTAGAAAACTAAAAGCATCATTTCACGCTGAGTAACAAAATGAAGCTGTTCTGGCTTAAAGGAACTGTGCTGCTCAAGAACGTAAAACTCACATTGACATGAGTAACCTGTGTTGTATTTTAGCCATAACAGATTCCTATAAACTTCACCTAAAAGTAAATGAGTTGTATTAGTTTTCTTTCTTTATAAAACATACTGAACTGTTGGGGAGTCACAACTAGGACTCCTTTTCAGAGACATTTACTTGTATTCTCATTAAGCCTAAGGCTGATTGTAAAAGTATATGATTAACTTTAGAAGGGCCATACTTTATCTCTTAAAACAAATAAAGTTTAAGCTTGCTTCTTCCTGCTCAGCCTGCACAGATGCTCTCTCCAACTGTTCATCTGTTGCAGACCTTTTCATTTGTAGATGAATTGCAAGTGTGCTTTGCTCCCTGCTTTTTATGAGTCCAAGGGACTGAGATATTCAGAGGTGATCAGGCTAGAGGGTCGCATATGAATGACAGCTGCACATCTGGCAGCAAACCAAATTTAGCATCAGTCCAGTAGGGAATCTGTCTGAATGCTCAGGTATCTGGAGATATTGAAAGAGCAAGAGAACTGTTGCCTTCCTGCTTTTCTGGTCCATGCCCAGTGCTGTTGTCTGTTACGACGGAGCTGTGGGAGGCTACTGGGTGAAGGCTGGGCTGAGCAGGTGGATTGCAGCAGGGCTGGCAGAGAGGTGTGCAGTGCAGGGCTTGGGCACACACAGCAGGAGCCACACAGGTCTCCAGCCTGTTTATGATAGGGCTGAGGAGGATGGAGCCTCTACTGCCTCCAAGAGGGCCAGGCCTGTGGTGTTTGAAGCTTCATGCTGTAAAGCTGTCACCTTTGCTGGAGACTTTGTGCAGGCACAAAACACATTGGATGAATAAACAGATCTGTTTTCAAAGATTATCATCTAGTCTTACCTAGCATTAATGTATTTTTGATGGTCTTAAACGCAGCTCTGTTTCAGACTGTGGCAAAAACCTAAATATGTGGGAGTAGGACTATAATTTTTTCCCATTTTTATTCAGTGGTATTCTGTACTGTTCCATACTGGTTCCAGACTGTGTGTGAGGAATGGGGCTGCTCTGTGTATCATACAGGTTAGTAAAAGCTTCAGCACTCTAAGAACTTTAACATGGATGGTCCTGGGACATGTTCTGAAAAATCCCATTCCTTCCCTCACTAAGAGCACAGTCTGTTTCAACATTCTCTTCTAATTTTTCTTTGCAAGGTGGGAATCATCTTAGACACTGACCTGTAACACTGGTAGCTGCCCTGGCACATGCCTGTGTGTGCTTTGGGAGTGTGTCTTCACGTACCTGCCTTCTGGAGTGTTTGGCACTACATTTTCTGCCGTATTTTCAAGGCAGTGTTAAGTTCTCAGAGGATCTGTTATCCTTCTAGATGTTATTTTCCTTGTAATGCATTTTCTTTATTGTTTATGTACAACACCTAAAATATTACTCCTCCTGTAAAATGTACTGCTATTTCTACTGCAGGGAATAAAGCATCACAAAACCACATTCTACACCAGAGATGAGTGTGCATTGCTGTCCCAGTCCTGCTTGCCATGGACACTCTGTGGGCAGCATTTCTTGTTTTTCCAGGCCCTACTCGTCCCGGAGAAGAGCAGCTCAGTAGATGGTGCTTGTGCTTAGCAGAGGCTAATCCGAATGGTTCTTCCAGGTGATCCGAAGAAGCAGCGATGAGGAGAAGTTGCTGTGCTTGGTCCGCCAGCGTGCGGGGCACCACTGCCAGACGGCCGTGATTGTGATCCTGATCCTGGCCTGGGAGGGCATCCCGCACCTCCTGGCGGACACGCTGTACAAGGAGCTGACGCAGAGCCTGCGCAAGTACGGCTGTCCCACGGGCCGCCGCTGCGCCCTCAACGAGGAGTGAGTCCTGGGAGCCCCGGGGTGGCCCTGGCAGTTCAGGGGTCCAGCTCACACAGCTGAAATTCCCAGCCACCGCCTGGCGTTTCGGGATCACGCCTCGTCCCTGGCTTTTCCTAGAGGAGAGGCTCTCAGTGGGAGTTGTGAGTGCCGTGCCCAAGGCAAGGGGTGGCGATGAAGTTGAACCCTGAAAACTAGGATCTTCCTCTCTGTACCTCTGAGAGGAGTTTAGTTTAATTGATTAGAGAATATGTTGTAACTCCAGTGCTGCCTGTGTGCTGATTTCTGTGTAGCCCACATTTAACAGACTCTGAGAGTTGTATGGCAACCTGAATCTAATGCTTGTGTTCTTAAAGGGTCTACTCAGAAAGTCAAATCAATTTGGAGTTAATAGTTTTGCTGCACATAACACAAGAACTATTGGATTTGGGGTAACTTGAAGTAAGAGGGCTGTTTTCTTGGTTGAAGATGTTATCCAACTGGAGAAGTCAAAATGAATGCATGGGTGTATTTATATAGATATAACTGAGTGTTTGTATTTCTGTCCCAAAGTCAGGTGTTGGGGAAGTTGAGACTGTCTTCATGGAGAAAAGCCAGCCCTCTACACCAGTACTTTCTTAACAGAAAATACCTGGCCAAGCCATGAATTTCACAAATTCCTTTGTTATGCTCTATATTATAAAAGAAATAGCAAACTAGCACTGACCAAAAAAAAGCCAGACCCAAGAGCTGTGTTGCCAGCTGACCTGATGTGTCTTCATTTCCTTTTGTAGTCGTACTTGTGCATGTCAAGGACTTGACCCAGAAACTTGTGGAGCATCATTCTCATTTGGCTGTTCATGGAGTATGTATTTCAATGGCTGTAAGTTTGCCAGGAGCAAAAACCCCAGGAAATTTAGGCTTCTCACTGATGACCCTAAACAAGTAAGATTTATTTATCTCTTTTTCTCAAAATGCGTTTTCTGATGGTTTTCAGAACTAGACATTCTCCACCCCTTCTCTCTCCCTCATGTACGCATAACTTATCACTGACTCACACCCAACAAAGTTTTTGTAACTCTAGTATTTAGAATAAATGACACTGAGATTTCATTCAGCTGAATAATTACTATGTATTTATACACCATAAAATTATTCTTAATGCTTTTCTGCATGCATATTTAGCTGACTGTGTAACTCTGTGTGAGATTTTAGTTCTTTGTAAGTAAAGGCCTTTTTCTAAGGGCCCAGCCTGTAGCTTAGGGCTTCAGGCTTTTTGCCTTGGCACAGAAAATGTTGTACCTTGGGGTTGCACTGCTTTCCCACTGCTGTAGGACCAGCTGACAGCCTGGGCTTCCCTCTGTCACCAAGAATATAACTGGTCTTTTTCTGTGGAAATTTGAAGTAGTTTTGAAGGAATGAATACAGTAAAATGCAATGCAGTGAAATTATACCAGAATTATTGCTTATGAGTGTTAGTAACACTGTAAAGGTGAGGCAGCACAGAAAACAGTGATGGATTATGTGAAGTAAGAAACCTCTAAAAAAAAAATCCAACCACATTAGTTACTTTATACTGAAAATATTTTCCTGAAGAAGGAATAAAGGTGTTGTAAGCTGGTAACCACTGCCTGGTGATCAGAGACTTCTCAGGGTGACTCCCAAGTGCCTTTTGTTCTGACTGTAGGTGTCTGTAACCCCAGTTCCCTATGGAACTCCTAGGTAAAAGTACCACGTCTTTCCTAGCACCACTGGCATGTTCTGAGGCACTGTTGGGCACTTAGTACCAGCTGGGGTTATGCTGTCAGTAGTCTTTCTATGCACACAGTGTGAAACATCCCTTCTTTTCTTGATAGATGTCACTTGATTCACTGCAGGTGAATATTCCTCCCAGCTCCTGGCCTTAGTCCTAGAGGTTTAGGAAGTATTTCTCATGCACATGAATGCAAGCCCTCAGTCCCCTCGGAGCCGTGTGGAGCCCCTCACACTGTGGGTGTTCACTGACCTCACCAGGGCCCAGGGGGGCTTCTGCCTCAGCACAACAGAGCACCCACTGCCCTGCTGCCCTGAGGCACTCCAGGCCAAACCCAGCTCTGCTTGTCTCCAGAGGGAATTTGTTTTATAAACTTTCCATTTATAGGAAAATGTATTTATTGGGCATTCTTTCATTTGAGAGATCCCATCCCATTGCTTCTCTGTCCTTTGACACTTGCCTGTGTGTTTAGGTTCTCCCTCTGTATAATGCTGTGCATGGAGCATTCTGTGCAAGCATTTTCTCTGTAGGTTTCTGATGCTGAGTGAGATGAGGTTAAGGCTGTAATATACAGAGGAAAGAATGGTTCCTGGGATAGATATCCACCAGGTAGGATGGATAATTAATGATACCTTACCTTCAGTGTGGTTCAGAAAACCTTGTAGTAGCCATTTACAACTGGTAAAACTGGGTTTAGTACGAGTTAAAAATACAGTGTGATCTTGTAATGTAACATCCCATTGAAAAAAGTGAAGTCTCCTGGTGTCTGTGTATGTTGGTGTTTACAGCGTGTGGTGATAAGTGGGGGTTTTTTTACAAAATAAAAGAAGCTGCTATTTTTTGCCACTATACACTGTGAGGAACTGATGCTCCAATTGTCTCTCAAAGCATGGTCCTTGGATGAAAAAAAATTAGGGAGTCTGTCGCTGCCCTCTGCTTTCCCAGTTGGTTAGTGATTTTCTTGGAAAAGCAAAAACTTAGGATAAGAATTTAGGGATTGTTTCTACAAATAAGAGCTTAAATACGACACTGCCATAGAAGCCCACCTAGCTAATTCTGTGTTAACATGGCTTAGCCTAAGGAAGCAAATATTATTTCTGAATCTGGTAGTTATTTTCATTAAGTCCTGATTTTTGCCCCTCCAAAGAACAAAATAGCTAACAAATGTTCCTGTTAGAAGTTCTGCTGCAATATGAGAAAAGCACCTGAGAGAAGACCTAAGGGCTGAAGTTAAATGCCATTAGGAGTTTCTCACATGGTGTATGAGCATAGGCTAAGGCCCCATAGGCAGAACACTGACAGAAGACCTGGGCTTCCATCCCCGGTCAGCCTGCAGTGTGATTTTTGTCCTCTGGATGTTACTTCTGTGTTTTTGTATGCAACATACTTCACTCCTTGGCTGAGTATGGAAAAGGATGCAGAAATTAGTTCCTGTGTGCTGGGTTCCTTTGACCTAGCAGGTATGCTCTGTTGTCATTTGGCTGATTTCTGTTCAACAACTTTGGTGGTTTAGTCATGCAAAAGTAGACATTTATGGTTAGTGACAAAGGGCAGCAGAACAGAAGTCAGTTTTAATAAAATAGGAGTAGAAGCTGACCTATTGGGCATCTCTAAACTGGCTGAGATTCTTTTCAAGCAAACTGCAGCACTCAATGTTGGCTTTCCCTGCAGGAGGAACTTCTTGAAAATAATTTGCAAACGTTAGCTACTGATGTGGCGCCGGTTTATAAGAAGCTTGCTCCAGAAGCTTTCCAGAACCAGGTGGGTGTGTGGCATCCAGCTCTGAACAGCGGCACAGTTTCAATCCAGGAAGCAGCCCCAGAGTGTGTTCCTGGGTCGAGCTGCAGCCCTTGTGGCAGCTGTGAATCCTGGTGCATTTGGCAGCTTTTCATACACTGCTCCTCTGGACTTGCACTGGTGCTTTAGTAGCACCATATCTTTATATGTGAAAAATGCTTAGAGATAATACTGTAAATAAAATGTTTTTACTATCCAAGACATTTTGATTGTGGCTGACATGATAATCTTGTTGGCATCCAGCCACAATTGTTATGTGTTTCATAGGAAAATATGAGTCCCTAAGTCTGCCTGGCTGCCTTGATTCTGTCACAAAGCTGCTGGTGGCTCGTGGGGTGGCAAACGCACGCTCTCAGTGCTGAGGGTCTGCAGTTTGTTTTGCTTCCAGGTGGAAAATGAGCACATGGGCCCCGACTGCCGGCTGGGCTCCAAGGACGGCCGGCCCTTCTCGGGTGTCACGGCGTGCATCGACTTCTGTGCCCACGCCCACAAGGACACACACAACATGCACAATGGCAGCACTGTGGTATGTACACAGCCTCTTCTCACCTGTGCTCTTCGCCGGGCTCACTGCGAGCCCCAAACTACTGCTGCTGTGTTCATTTGCATCAAGGGTTTGAAGTTGTTTCAAAATTACCTGCATGTTGCCATTTATCAATGCCCATGTTATTTACATATATTTGTTACTGTCTGCAGAGGACATGAGTTCATCTTATTGCAGAACAGATCAAAAAGGGGATGGGCGTGATCTTCCCATAAAAAACCTCCATTCTGTAAAGACACCTGGTCCATTGGAGAGGCCTGGCCAGAGGGCAGATAAGTTATTCCCGGGGGAGGGCTGATGTTAAAGGCAAATAATTGTCTAACCAAGGAGCTGTACAGACCTCTGTAGAGGAAGAGCTAAAGCAAACTAATTCATCACTAACCTACCTCCCCCAGGCTCATCAAATTCACTCTTTCTTGCACTGGGCACTTACCAGGCTCCATGTTAATGTAGTTACAGGTCAGGAAGTAGACGGTATGGATCGTGGTGGAGCCAGGTGACTACTACAGTCTTTAAATCTCAGTATGAAAGGAAAACCCACAGATTGGTGTGGCTGTTGTGTGAAATACCTTGATGGATTGCCAGTGAGAAACTTGGTTGGGAATTACTCAATTAAGTGATCTTCTAGAAATTACGACCATAGTGTTGAAGAAAGACAAGCTCAAAGCAGAAAAGATAAAACTGACAGTGTTCTTTGAGAAGCTGGAGCATCACAGGGCTCTGAATAGCGAGGGTGACTTCTTGTACAGCAGTGCAGGTAACAAGAGTAACTTTTCTATCAAAGGATGTATATGTGGAAAAAAATCTATCTAAAATCTTTAAGTTTTTTGAGGTTTTTTTGAAATGAGAAATGAATTATTGTGTTGCTGTCATTCATTAAAGTGTTGCATTTACATCTATAGTTAACACTGAGCCTTTGTATGTGACAGCAATGAAATGACTGGTACAGTTGTTTGATGTTAATTTTATGCCTGTAAGGTGAGCAAATGTCTGTTCCTTTAAAGTATGGAAGCAGCTCTGGGAATCCACCAAGAATGCCAGTCCTCAGTAGACTATTATTTCCACTTAGTGTTGGAAGCATGCATTGCAAAATTGCTTCTGAAGCATAGGAATTTGATGCCCTTAAGATTCTAAACTTGAAAATGAGACCTTGTCAGACAAACTGCACAATATGCTTTTTGATGAAATTTAGTTTAGATGTTCTGAAAAGAATAGTTTAAGTGCTCTGTTACCTCTTAAATTAAAGACAAAATGTCAGCTGAGTCTGCTATTCATTTTGCCATACTGGATCCCAAAAAAGTACTAAGTTATGGCCAGAGGCACCTGGAGGGACAGTTAAACCTTTTTTGAGGAATGTACTGGGGAATAGGTCTACACCTGCATTTATCTGTAAGCATCTGATGCAATTTTGGCTCCACATTGTCCTTGCTGGTGTTGATACTTTATGGCTTTTATGTGGTGTGTTTACAAGTAGTTCCAAGTCTCAGAAGCATGGAACATTACAACTTGTGGAAGGTCATTGTGTGGAACAGAACTTATCACTATCACTTTCTACCAAGTTCTGCCAAATTTTGTCAGTTTTGCAGAACATGACCAAATGATTATACTGCTGAAAATTCTGCTTTGCAATCTGGTTTTCATGGGTAGCTTACTCACAAATAAATACTGCCTACCTGTGTTCTCTTTATTTAGATAGGATTTCTCTTTGTTTCAGTATACTTGCAGCAAGGGGCTGTTTGTGACTAGAAAACAGCTGTGAGCATCAAAACTCAAGTTTATCTACTTGAATTGGGACATTATGAAGGTGAATTGGAGTTGGGAGTTACTTTGTGGTCTCTGTGCAGCCTTCCTAGTGAGGAGCTGTGGCTGTGGCCACAGGACACACAGTGTTTGCTGTTCCCTGTCTGTGCACAGTTACAGTCACGTGAATTGGAAGTGGCAAAAATTGGCAAAAATGTTTTTTGCAAGCATTGGGTGGCAGGACATGCTGAGCGTGCTTCAGTCCAGATTTTCATGACAGTCAAAATTAGGGTTGGTGATTTTGGCTTATAACCAAGTCTGGTAATACCATAGGAAATGTAGTGGTAAGGATGCAGAAAGAAATTAGTACATGTGATAGCAGCACCTCCTGCATTTCTGTCTAGTTCCAGATGTTGTTGTGTGGCTGCCTACTTAGCTTAAAATGATTTCTTATAAACCACTGACCATAATCATGGAAGGGTTGTTTACTTAACTATTGACATATTTTGTCTGTAAAATGTACTGAGTGCAAGTGCAATTCTGAGGTGACAGCTCTCACAGAGATTGCTTTCTGATAATGTGGCAATGAACAGAATGAGAACAATTTGCACTGCACTAAAAACCTCCAGCATCCATGACTTTACTGTTTTTCATTGGTCCTTTTTAACTGCTTGTCACACCTTACGTTTTGAAGTATGTTTACGGTGTACTTGTCATCTTGGCCCTTGTTAGTGTTGTTAAGATTTCTTCCCTTTCTCCTTACACAAACACAGAATGTTTATTTATAAAAAATCTAAAGTTCATCACTGGTGAATCACTTCTACCACAAGTATGACATGAATTCTACATAGGGCACCCAAGGTAAAGGAAAACCAGAATCTATTGAAATTATTTACACAGGCACAGACATAAATTCAGCAAAGGACTTAAATTAAGTTAATAATAAAGAATAAGTTTACTGTACACTTAAAAGAATATATTTTGAAACATTCTTGGCATTTTTCTCAGTATGTGCGTTTGATCAGCTGCACTATTTGTATGTGACTCTGAAAATAAATCATCCTGTAAAGTTGTGTTAGCAGTGGGAGTGTCTTGGAAATGCCCTCTGGAGATACAAGGGAGAATAGTACAATTAACTTACACAAATTGGGGATTACCATTACATGGTAATTATCACTGTAGATCTCAGTTGCTGAATATTGTTCCTGGCTAGCAGAGTCAAGCTCTGAATTTACACTGCTTCTGGTAGAAGCTAAAAACAAACAGTCCCTGCTTGCTCTGTAGTAGAATGACAATTCTACAGAGATGTCAACGAATGTGTTTGTCTGAAAGAAGCAAAAATAATTTCTGCCTACGAATTGAGTTTTTAAAGACACTTTAAGGCAATAAATGTATCATTCATTTTTACTTAGACTCCTCTGTCATCTCTTGACATTCTTCTAAGGGCCACTGATGTATGTCACAGCTGCAGTGTTAGTGCAGTGTTAGCTGCATGCTCGTTACGGGTATGAAGCTAAATGAGCGACACAAAGGCTTAATAGTTATTGATGGAGTCTGTGAAATGTGAGTACTTTTGTTTCTTTGTCAGATTGGCTGTGAAGAGTCGCGTCCCTCACACCTGGGCGCCCATTTAAGGTGCTGCCAGTGATATTTTTGGGGTGGACAAGTGACCGGCACAAGCAGGCTGTCACTGGTTCTGCAGTATGAGGGTGTTGCTCATCCAGGGGGGCACAGGGCCCTTGGGGCTGAGGAAGGAGAGGGACCAGCTGCAGTTTTGTGTAATCCCTGGTGCCACACACTCTGCAGCAGACCCTGGGAGGAAGGGGAGGAAGATAAAGCTATCCTTTGAGGGCAGCTACAATATGTAATTGATTGCTGGCAGTAGAACTAAGTAGTGACAGTCAACAGTCTTGTCAGCAAACCCTTCCTGGTTTGGATGAAACCCCCAAGCCCTCTGCTTTTGCCACACTGGACTGTGTTTGGGCAGGCCCAGCCCATCACACCGTTGGCACAGGGCTCCAGACCTTTGCAGTAGCTGACAGGATGTCTGTGCATGGTTACACCACACTCTGCACCCCCTGCTCGCTTTGGGAGCTGCAGCAGGACCGTGTGCTTAAATTGGTGCTTCAGCTTGTAACAGATAGGAGGAAAGATGAACCCCATGGCTTGTACAGGAAGGAATTCTGCTTGATTTTTGTGCTGTGCAAATGGAGGAACATGAGAGGTTCTCTCTGCTGACCTGTGAGCTCCCAGAGGGTGGTTCCTGTGCCGTACCTGTGTCTCCTGTCTGGTGGCACAGCCTAGGGGCATGAGGTGCAAAAGAAAAATATACTTGGGGTTCCCTTCTCTGGTTTTGACCTACACACCCTGGTTCAGGGTAGATCAGGCCAATAGAAGAACATGGTTTGTCTTGGCTGCAGAGAAAAAGCAAAGATGTTTTATGTGTAATGGTGGGCAAGGCTGCAGCAGCACCTGTGTCCCCAGTGGCACCCACTCTGTCTCCAGCTGCACAGGGAGGGGTGTGTGTGAAACCTGATTCCATCTCTCAGGTTTAGAAAGGCTGTTTGACTGCTCTGCTGAAGCTTGAATGTAAAACATTTGTTATTGCAACACAGTGGAAAAGACTCCATCATTTCTACACGCGAGGTTCAAGAGGACACAGGCAGATCAAAGAGACAAAGAATAACACATTGGAAGCTGTGTGGCTACAGATGGATGTCTGGAGGGAATTGCATTGAGTTTCTGGTGCATTTTAAGTTTAAAAGAAGTTTCATAAACATGCAACTTTTACCATGACATCACTAAACCCAGAATAGGTAATGGGTTTTATCACCAAGCACATTGGAAACCTAAACAAACCATTTGGCCAACATTTCTTTGGCCTTTGAGCATCCTGTATGATTTAGCTGCCTATTCTGGAAAAAGCAGAGTAGCAGGATATGCAGCTTCATGCTGTAAATGGCCTTTAACAGACTTGATGGTTTTCTCATGTTTGTGTTTAATTTTGGTCAGTTTGCAGAAGTGTCAGTACCAATGGAAAATACTGCTTTTCACTTCTCAGCAATGGCTTCTAAGTTCCTTAATGGAATATTTTGCGCAGATTTGAATATTGGAGTATTTTTTTTAAGCAGGTATTTCTCATTTGGTGAACTACCACCTTTAGCTGTAAGTTTTTAGCTTATCTGTACAGCCTTAATTTATGGCTGATTTTTCCTATATCATTATTTTCAATTATCTGTTTGCCATAGCGCCCTCACTTTTATGTTATTATATATTAAGGGGGCACTGACTGTGAAAGTATACATGTATTAAAATTGGTGTTGTGGTATTCGGGCTGTAGATGAACTGGTCTTCAGATCTGGATACAATTTTGGATATACATTAATTTTCTAATATATATTCAAACTCAGTATTTATTATACAGGGTGTGCTGGAGTTGGCAGTACTTTCACCATAGTTCTGTCAATATACTACAGCCCTCATCTTGTTTAGTTCCTCAAAACACTTCTTCGTCTTTCTTGTTCCAGAGGGTGTTGGCTTTTGCATGGAAATTTATAATGTAAATTGGATGCAGGTCTCAATTTTCAAAGTATTAAATATTGTGGATTGAATCTTCAAGAATTCTTTCAGACTAGTGCATGGCCCAGACACAGGCTGGACATGGTATTCAGAAAGACCACTGCCCAGTTTCTGATGAAAACAAGTGGGAGCCAGGCCCCTCCATGCTGATTTTAGTACTGCTTTTGCTTATAATTTAGAGGGGGAGAGTGCACTGGGCTTTCTGAGAATATCACGCATATATAATCATGCTCTCTACATGTCCAACACTCTCGCACCCTTCCGGAATAATTTGGCATCTGCTGGCCAGTTTCAACCAGATGTCGCTGAACTTGGCAGAAATTGAATTGTCTTTGGAGATTTTTTAACATCTTGTTGTGAGTTGTGAAATGTCTCTGTTGAGTGAGGGGAGCCAGATCCAGGGAGGAGGTGGCCCCAAGCCTGAGCAGGCCCCTCTTCTGCTGGCTGTGCCCAGCAGGGATGGGAGCAGGGATCACTGCTGGGCTGGGTGTGTGGGAGCAGGGCATGGAGAAGCCCCTGGAAGCAGAGGTGCCAATCACTGCTCACGGAACAACTTCTTGTTTTTTCCAAATCTGCCTCCTAGTGCAGAGCCTGCCCAGAGGAGGTGAGTACGCATGGAGCTGGCACCTCAGTGAGCACCACAAAGCAGCTGCTGACTGCCTCAGAGCCCCCTCGCCAGCCCTTCCATCTGTCTCCTGAAAAACTCTGCCTTGTCTCTGCCCCTCAGATTTCCTCCTCTTGCTGCTCTGCAACTGCCAAGCTTTGCATAGAGCTATTGATAAAGGCCAAGCCACCACTTTCTTTGGTTCAGGAGTTTTTAGTTTGTGTTTCTGTAATTTTATTTTTCTTGAAATAATTGTGTGACGCCTTTATGCAAAAGCTGTGCTATAAAATAAAAAATGTTTGGTATTTTTTCACCCCCTAAATAATAACATTCTTCTCCCCCGGAGTGTTAAACATGGTGGCAAGACTAGGGAATTGGATTGACTGTTTATGAGAGGTGTCAGATTCAGCCTACAGAATGATGGAATGATACTCTTCCACTGGGGGGTATCATCTCATCCTTGGATTGTGTTCCTATTCCTTTATGTGTGTAGTTGGTAACTCCTGTGAAACAGCAGCTTCCCTAAGCCACAATGTCAGTGTATGGCTTTCTAGCCATGCTGCAGTCCCTTGGGAATGGAAGTGACAAAACTGCAGAAGGGTGAATGTTTGTTCAAGTGCTCAGGCACACGGGGCACTTGCCATCCCTAGGGAATGACACCAGGGATCGTAGTGCCAGTGCTGCTTTCAAGGGGAAGTGTTAGTAGCAGCTGGAACTCAAGGAGTGCTGGAAATGCTCAGTATTTATAATGACAATAAGAAAATGATTGCAATAAGTTGGAATATTTATTCACATTTCTGATGTGCACTCATGAAACTGGATATTACCAACACTCTCCTTTGGGCTCCAGGATCTCGAAACACAGAATAACAGGAAGTAGGGCAGTGGCCTAAGAGAATATTTCCTGGGTCCTGTTAGTGAATTACAGCAGGGTGTTAATTTAAGAAAGTGTTGATGCGTGAGGGAGCTAGGGCTGATATTTACAAAACATATAGAGAAGTGTGAGTGATTGTTAGTGCTGGTTTGGGTTTTTTTCATTTGCCAGCCAAAACAAAAACCAAAACAAATTCCAAAGCATAGAATAAATTCCAGATCATAGATACTTCTTTATGTTTAATGCAAAAATAATTTTTCATATTTTATAATCCTTAAAAATGAATCTGAACATCAAAGATGTATTTATGTATTTTAAAAAATAATCAGAATGCTTAGGAACTTTACAGTGGATGTTCAGCTGAGATTATTTACCAAATATATTTGTGGGATATTGTAAGCTGAGACAAAATTTCACTTTCCCGTCCAAGACACGTGCCTTGATCTTAAAGTACTTATAGTTTTTCTGTGTCATCATAGATCAAGCAGTTACTTGTGAGATCCTTGCATGTGAAAGCCCCATAGGAGTAAGCAGTGAAGCCCAGGATGGCTGCCTGAGCCTTTGTGGCTCGTGGTTTGTGTGCGTGGTTGGTTTGTAACCATTCTGCTCCTGCCAGGTCTGTACCTTAACGAAGGAAGATAACCGGAGAGTGGGGGTGATTCCAAGCGATGAACAGCTCCATGTGTTGCCTCTTTACAAAATCTCCCAGACAGATGAGTTTGGCACTGAAGAGGGCCTGGAAGCCAAGATAAAAGCCGGAGCCATACAGGTGCTCACAGCATTCCCCAGAGAAGTCCGAATGTTGGCTGAGCCTCTCAGACCTACCAAGAAAAAGAAACCAGACACAAGGAGGACCCCAACTGAAAAGCAGCCATTAATAGATAAAAAATATTCAACACCAGTAAAACTGAAAACTGAAGCCCCAGAAAATCTTGGCAACACTTTGCATTGTTTAGGTGAGTGATACTTATGAAATTCTGCTACTCTGTTCTGATTCTATGTTCTCTTACACATCTGATGGGAGGGGAAAGCTCCTTTAAAATAAACCACTTGTATATCCTGCATTTTAGGGGTTAATGAACAAGTCACTGTAGCCAGTGTTGCCTCATGGGGCAGAAAACAGCCCAGGTGATCACCTAAAAATAGTTTGTTGGTGGTCTGTGAACACCTGTGAAGTAGTTCCAAGTTCCCTTATTCTAATAAATAATGTCAGTTTGACCATCTTGAAAGAATGTTGTTGGAATGTTTATCTAAATAAGCAACTTTAATTTCTGTCCCTTCAGTCTACAAGAACTGTGTTCTCTACTTCCTATGGCAGATAATGGCTTTCTCAGAGTCTGAGCTGTGATACTTTGCTATCAGCAGTGCGAACGCTGCTGCGCAGCAAGAGCTGTGTCAGCCCCCAGGTTTGTGCAGGGGCAGTGCAAGCTGTCCCTTGCAGGACTGTTGGCAAGCAGCAGGGCAGTGCAGTCTGCCAGCAGCAGGTGCCAGGGAGGCCGTGGTGGTGGCTGTGTCATAGTGCCCGTGTGGGCACAGAGCTGTGTGGGGCACTGCTGCCCCACCTGCTGTCAGATCTGGGGCCAGGCTCCACACGGGGACTGGTGCGTGGCACTGGGCAGTCGTGAGGAGGAGGAGACACAGAAGAGGTGGAAGAAGCCGTGGGCTAAAATTCTCTGATTAGCAAGTGAAAAATAAATAAAACACAGCCTGTCAGGAAGAAGAGAGGAAAATTAGCCCTTCTGCTGTAATTTTGAATTTTATTTCATGAGAGACTTCCAGACCTATGTAGCAGATTTAAGGGGAGGAATAACAGGTAAATGTGTTTTGAAGAATACCTGTGTTTTGGGGGGATAACCTTTACAAACACATAAAGATCCATTTGCTACACTTCCATAATTGAGTGATGAGGGTTGTAAAAACTTATTTTCACAGAACACGTGTCTCTTTCATGCGGTGATGGAGAACACAATTCTGAAATGCTGTGTTTAAAAACTTACGGGCAAAGGCCTTGCTCTGGAGTGGGGGCTGTTAAAGTCATTGAATGCTTTGTGTTTTATTTCATAGAACAGGTTTTTAAAGAGTTGATGTGGCCACCTCATGTCCCTGTATGGCTTTCAGTTTTCACACACTAACTGTTGTGCCTGTCATTATCTCACTTGGACTTTTATGCATTCCTTTTTGGAGGAGTGTTTTTAATTCACCACTAATTTATAAATTAGTGGGAGACAGAGTAGAAGAAAGAATAATGATTCTACACTGTGTAAAACAATTAACCATTCTGTGTATTTGTGGAATAACGAAGAAACACTGACAGAGACAGTGTTCTGTGAGAGTGAGCAAGGGCTCTCTGTGGGGTGCCAGTCTGCCACAAAACACATGGAAAGCCATTGCAGGGCATGATGCAGAGCCCATCAAAGTCAATGGAATTCTTTGCCATTCCTCCCATGGACTCTGGGCCGAACCTACCCTTGATGAGAATCAGTCATGTGAGGAGCCAGTTCCCCAGTCAAGCCCAGCAGCAGGCAGCCATGGCTAGAAATTGGTTAAGGAACTGACAGAAACTGAACAAGGGTGTCTGCACAGAGGTCTGAAATAACGAGGCAATTTCATGGAAAGATGCAATACAGCCAAATCAAATGACTCCAAATCCTTTGTAAGGATGGATTTACCTGGAGTATGTTGCCAGATACTTTTTTTTAAAAGGCAGTTTCTGAGTCAGTATTGGAATGCATGAATCACTGTAATTCAGTAACTGTTTTTGCTGTGATGGACAGACCCATAAACATGCTTTTTCCTTTGATCATAATACGGGGTTAAGGCAGGTCAGAGTTTTGACTGATTCACAGGCTGAATTTCAGACTGAATTTCATCAATTATGTAAAAACTAAAGGCCAGCAGCCAGCTGCTGGGAAGCATTTTTTTAGGACTGAGCTGTGTGAATTGAGAATCAGTGGTTATTTCATTTTATCTGTTTATTTTCTTCATTCCTCTGTGAGATACCTTTCTATTTTATATACCAGCAGCCTGACTGGAAAAGGCTAAGGCATTAATTGAGCAAGGTTATTTTATATATATATTCATGTGTACAGTCGTAGAGTTATTCCTAGAAAACTAAAAATAATAATTTTGAAAAATCTGTAGTCAATGTGCATTTTTCATGTTAGAAAGCGAGTATGACACTACAAGAGAGGTATTTTATAGATTCAGAAGTCCTTACACTTCGGTATGCATCTCTTCTAGGGAACAAAACAGATGCTTTAAAACCTGGAATAAAAATGGAGACTCCCAACCACCTTTATGCCATGAAACATACTTCAAACACTACTAAAAATTGCTCTTTATTAAAACAGTACACGCCTTCCTCCCCCTTTAAGGTAGATAGTTTGCATCCTTATCCATCTCTAGCACATGAGTCTGGCCTAACTGCAGTGACTAATATTCAACAAGATTTTTCAGTTCCCTACGGGTATTTTGAATGCAGTACCAAGCAACCTCACGTGACACCTTATGTTAATTGCAAGAGCTTTGATGTGGCAGTCAAAGATTATACTGGAATTCTGCTGAACGACAAGGTGAATGGTGTGCCACCGATTCTTCCCGAGGTCACTGCTCCCGGCCCCCCAGCCCACAAAGAGCCCCTGCCCACTATACTTGAACATCAGCCAGACAAACAGAATTGTCACCTTCAGGTGGACAACCCTCCTTCCTCAGAGATGATCAGCTCTTGTGACTCATCAGAAGCGCTGAGCTCTTCGGCAAAGGATGCTGTTGGAACCGAAGCCGACTGCTCCCACGGGTGCCCCGTGGAAAAGGGCAGCTCCCATCAAGAACAGATCTGTGACTTTGACTGTGTTGATGAAAAGCAAAACAGTGCACCGGGACAACCGGCTGCTTCTGAAGAAAAGGCTGAGGAATTGTGGTCAGACAGTGAGCACAATTTTCTGGATGATGACATTGGTGGGGTGGCTGTGGCACCCTCTCATGGTTCTATCTTAATTGAATGTGCAAGACGTGAACTCCACGCAACCACGCCAATTAAAAAACCCAACCGCAATCATCCCACAAGAATTTCTTTAGTTTTTTACCAACACAAAAATTTAAATGAGCCAAAACATGGTTTAGCCATGTGGGAAGCAAAGATGGCCGAGAGGGCGAGAGAAAAAGAAAAAGAAGCAGAACGATTAGGAACAGAGAATCCTGAACTGAACTCTAGCAACAGAAAAGCAAAGCAACCAAGCGAAAACAGAGATATTTTTTATGAAGACAACGAGTTCAACCAAATTCCATCCCGCAGAGCATTAACAGTGACCAAGGATAATGTAATCACAGTATCTTCATACGCCCTGACACGAGTGGCAGGGCCCTACAACCATTGGGCGTAGGCGCGGTGTGCTGGGCCCCTCCCGGTTCTTCAAGGTGCTGTTAAAGAACAAGTCTCGTGTCGTTTACTCTTTGCTCATCTCAACCATTTTAAGGCTGAGGTAAAAACAAAAAAAAGGGGGGGATTTCTTCTTAAACTGTGACTTTACATTTGGTGGTGCTCAAGCACATTTTAAGCAAAAAAAAAAAAAGTTGTATAGTTTTAATACATTCTAAAGAAAGATTTTGTTTAGGTTATTAACCTTGATTGAATCATTCAGTTTATTACCTTTAGGAATTTATATTTTGGTGCTTTAAATCGTCTGTTTACTACAAAAATCATTTATAGGTATTTTAACAGGTTCACATTTTATGGTGTTAAATCACATTATACAGTTATAGCTCTACACAGCTCTTGGTGCTTAACCACATCAAACAGTTAAAAATAAATAAGCTGAATTATTACTTCATGGTGCCATTGCTTTAACAACTTCCAACCATTGCTATATAGTCCGAATTACAGACAAATCTTTTAGAAAACAATTTTGTTCTTTATATTCGTCAGTAGAATGAAGTTATTGGTAATGATGGCTGGAAGTTGTTTCTAAGCTGTAAATATATATTTTAAAAGCACTTTCTATTTTTAAAATTAACTTGAAATAGTATAGTATAAGGATCATATTGTCTAAGGTTTGTGCATACTCTACAGAAGAAATGATTTTGTTCTTGCTGTGCAGAGTTCCATGGTGTTACAACTGCAGGATTTATGCTGATAGCATATGTGGTTGTTTTTAACTTGCCCTTTTTCATTGAAGATTTTATGTTGCATATAATCAAACAGTTATGAATTATAGAGCCTTTTTATTCTTTTTCAAGAGAGTGTACAAACATGAAAGAGGAGATGTCTGGTCAATATTGGGAGTTATGAATATTATCTGTTTTTTTTAAGGGCAGCATTTGTTATGGTTTCTTTGAGCAATAAGTGCATCAGTTTCATTTGTTTGCAGCGTGCTAAGTTAACATGGCAACCAAATGATCCTAATGCCTCAGGAGTAGGATTGTTTTGGGATAAAAAATAACCCCTAGAGTTGCCTTACTCTATTCTGATTTAAAAAAAAAAATTGGGAAAAATACAAAGGAAGTGTTGGAAAAGTATCAAATTTCTAATACTTAGCAGCAAAGTTTTTTGTTAAGAATAACCTATCTGTAATATTCGCCAACTTTCTGAGTTCAGTTTTTTTACAAAAATGTTTTGTAAATTATTGAAGCAATTTATACATTTCACATGGAAAGAGTTGTATCCTCCATTGAAATTTATGTTCATTTCTGTTGAAAAAGTGACATATCCTGAAACAAGTATTTGCTAAACCAGAGGAAAAACAGACACTCCATTGCTTTTAAATACTGTAGCATCCCACTCTTCTTTCTGATTCTCCTCTCCTATGTATTTCTTGTTTAAACTTATTTATTGAAACAAATTACCAAATGACACCGTTAGCTAAGGACTGACCTCATCCTGCAACTTCTTCCCCGCGAGCGGCTGGAGCCAGGAGGAGCGCGGACGCCGGGACTCGCAGGCCCGCAGCAGAGCCCACCTGGGCTGGGCAGCCTGTAGGGAGAAGGAAGTCACTTTTCCAGAGTGAAAACTTACTAATAATGTACTTGATAATATTATACTGTAGTGGTGCTGTATAGAGGAATATGAACTATCTGGATCTGCTTTATTTATAGACAAGGTGCTTTTTCCTTGAGAAGCTCAAGTGCAAGAACGACTCTTATTTTGGTACGAGAAGTACATCAGTGGTGTTTGGAACACATGGTGCCAGTCAGGACCTTGGTGCTACAAATCCTTCGGTGCGGCTGTAGATCCATGAGACTGTTCTCCTGTAGCCATGTGCAGTGTTTGCAGGAGCCAGGTCTGAAGTAGCAATCACTATGTAATGATCCTGGGTTCAGTTCTACAGATTCCTGTTCAAATTAACAAAACTATTAATGGCAGAGGATGCAGGAATTGAACCAGTTCTTTGTATCTTACCTATTTTAAGTAAAACCTGTAAAAACTGGGTATGCTGCAAATTTTAGTTCAAAGGTTAATATTAGTTCAAATGGAGGATATGAAGGGATTGTAAATAATGATAAAACAGAACCAATATTATGCCATTGTTTTGTACCAGCAGTTTTATGCTTATTGACTGTGTAATATACAGTATACATCAAATCATTATGGTATTTTGTGTGCCTTAGATCTCCATTTTAAAACTTGTATATTTTTGGTGAGCCGAAGATTCGTAGGAATTGCAGCTGTCCGTACAGTCAGTAGCACTCTACATTCCATAGCTGTTCCAGTCATGTATTTGTCCCACCATGCAGAGTTTTACTTACTGGTTTCACTGATAGCCCTGACAGCTTCAGTTTCTGTAATGCTGTAATTCAGTACTCTCATGTGATGAATTTTCTACACAAAATTGGTAAGCTACAAAGCCATCTCTTTACCTTTTAAAATGTTCATACCATTAACGTGGATCATTTTTACTTGAATCTTCTCCTACAAATGCCCACGTTTGAGTTACTGGAAACTTCAGATAAGAATGTTCCATTGAAAAACCAGCAGCTTCCCTCTAAGGAGTAAGGCGTTGAAAGGTGGATCTAACAGGATCCCTTCAAACAGGTGGCCCAGATCTACCTTTTTTTGAAATGGCAATTCTAACAAAGAAATGCA
This sequence comes from Polioptila caerulea, assembly GCA_013397295.1. Classification (NCBI taxonomy): domain Eukaryota; kingdom Metazoa; phylum Chordata; class Aves; order Passeriformes; family Certhiidae; genus Polioptila; species Polioptila caerulea. Next base: position 235,663 of record VYXF01012343.1, on the reverse strand, counting down.
TATCTTAACATAATTAATGCTATTAACTGATAGGTGCTAAATTCACAGTTACTACTTTATTAATATTACTTACATCAGAGAAATGTATCATCTATACAATAACATATCACCCACAGTGCTCTTTCCTTGGCTGTCTTTCACCTAAACTGCTTTTTCAACATGTTCTACCAGGCAGGTTGGCCAATTCCAGTTCTTGCTGGACATGTAGTAGGTTGTGATTTGAGAAGCTGATCCTTTCTATTGCTGTACTGCAGTATAGAAAATGCAACTATTTACTGGTTTTACAACTCTGTGCTATTTCTTGTAACACATAAGGATATTTTTCAGTCTTGTACACAAATTGCGTTGTTTTCAGTAAGGTTCTCATAACAGTGTTTATCTCTTAAAATCTTCAACACTGTGGGTCTGTTCTTTCCTTTGCAGCCCACACAACCACTTTGTAATTTTTAGGTTTTAACCCAAGTCCTTGGATAGCCAGACCAGGAAAATTAAGGTAGCTGGCTTGGTCAGACCTGCATGTTTTATTTGATCTCCATCAGCGGCACAATGTTCTGGGTGAAAAATCAGCACATGGATTCAGGTGCGGGCTGGCAGTGAGGTGTGCCTGTCTTTGGATCATTTTTTACATTATGCCAGGAAAAACTGTCATGATCCAACATAGGACACCTCTGACTTCCCAGAAGAAATGTGTTTCATCCCTTTGTCCACTGGGACTCCACCTCTGCTGTGGACGGGAGGAGCAGGGCTTGTTGCAGGACCAGTTCTCTTTGACTCCCTGTGGGAGTCACTGCAGTTGTGTCCAATAAACAGTGAATTTACTGATTTTTTACATGCTAGTGTATTGCAGGAAATAGAAATAAATATTTCTATAAACACTTTAGTCACAAGATCTAAGAAGCTTTGTAAATACTTACAAATACTTGCAGCTTCCAACCTATAACAGTTGTATTCAGATTTTTTAAGGACTTTCTAAGAATCTCAACTGCTGGTGAAAGACATTGACGGGGCTCCTCTATATGTAGAACAGGAAATAACTTTAGTATCTTGAGCAACATTTTATGTTAGGCATGGGTAAATGACAACTTGTCTAGTACTTAAGATTCTTACTAACATACAACTGTGTGTGGTTTTTTAAAGACCTTTTTAATTTCATTGCAGTATTAACTAAATATGGTGGATTAAATTTGGGTCCTGTTCACACTGCTGCAACCCTGCTGACTCCAAAGTGCTCATTCATCAAGTTTTCCTGCAATTTCCATATTTAATTGGATGCATATGGACAACAGTTGACCAACATCTGTGCCAACTGAGAGGTCAATCTTGCTCTTTCACTTCCCATGCAGCTTCTCTAATGTTGAAATTAACTCCATTTATCAAGCAGTCATCAGCTTTGTAATCCATTTATATGTATGGTTGTTTCTTTTCCATAGAAATCTTGTAATTTTCCAGGCTATCAGAAGGAAATAGCTGTGCTCTCAGATATGTGAGAAACTCAATTGCATGGCCACTTCCATGCTTTGTGTATGTTAACACCAGTTACTTTCAGGCAGTGTGGGACAAACTCTTTCAGGCTTATTGTTACTGAAATTCAGATTAGGGCCTTTGTGCCACGTACCCCATAAAATTGTGTTTTATTTCTTGTGTGAAAGCTGTCTGCCAAGCTGTGACCTGTGGTGATCTGCTCTTCAATAGCAATTAGAGATGAGGAACAGTCCAATTACATTTGGGAATTCCTGCTTTATCAGGTCTTGGTCTGACTTGCAGGAGGAGGTGTGGAGGGAGTATCTTCCCGTTGATTATTGTGACACCACGGTCCCGCCCTGCAACGTCTTTGTCACAGCATTGCTCTAACCAGTGAGATGTTTCGTTGTGGGTATTATGTACAAATTCACCTCTTTCCACAGTTCCTCCACAGGCAGGAACAAATCTCTCCTTTGTTCTCTGCCTGCATATACTGGTTTAAAAAAAATACCAAAGGAGGAAGAGTTGGTCCCCATTCTTGATATGTGTAGACAAACATGGTAGCAAGCACTGCTGTCATCGCCAGCCTGCTGTCCTTTGCCACCATCAAGATAGAGAATATAGAAGGCTGATTGGATGCTGCTTGGACTTGATGTCCTTTCCAAGCATAAGTAAATCACAGGCAAAGCTGTGAAGGTACAATTGGTTTTTGAGTCAGCCTTCTATGTATGTGTAGTTGCCATGGTACTTTATACTAACACTTCTTTTGTCCATCTGACTTTAAATTCAGTAGCTTATTTTATTTAGTCTATGACACACTTACATTCTCCTTGAATCTAAAACAGTGTCAAAAGTCCAGAGGACGTGGCTACTTACTCTTAACAATTCAGCAAGTGGTTTCAGTCTCTTCTGGGATTACTTGACATTTAGTCAGTCTTCACAAGTTGTCTACATGCTGCTTTAGGATGTTGCTACACAACTGTAATTACATAAAGGAAAGAGTTTTATATTTGAGGTTTCCTGAAAGACCAAGGATTTCTAATAGGAGAACCTGATCAGGCACCAGGATACATATGGATCACTGCCTCTCAGAGTGGTTGGATATATGCTGTGTTTATTACTTCCCTGTTAGAACTTTTTTTGTTCTTTTACAGAATAAGCAAAACTTTTTAATACTGTCACATACTTGACTAAATTATGAAGACTTAGTTCTATGTGGTGCTGTGCTGTCTCCCTGAAAAACACTTAATATGACTAGTGTTGAGTAGTAAGTATTGCTTTCTACTCTGTACAGGTGACACTGGATACTCCAGCCACCTTTCTCACTCCATGGCCTTTCTGGATCATCAGCTGTGGTCAGTTAGTGCTGGCTCACTTTGTCACCTGCTGCTGGGTGCTTTCAATGCGTGTAACTGCTCCAAAAGATTTTCCCTTTGCAGATCTGCTCCAGCACTTGGCTGTCAGCAGCATGCTGTCAGCCTGCCTGTGGGTCCCCCTGCACGCTCTCCTGCTTTGGATGGAATCCAGCCATCTTCATCTCAGGAGGGTCACATGAAGCCTTTCTCCTTGGGACTCTCCCCCTGAAATCCATTTCTTTCAGTCACCTGCAACAGGCTGCCCAGGGAGCTTGTTGGATGTGCCCCATCCCTGGAAGTGTCCCAGGCCAGGTAGGACAGGGCTTGCAGTAACCTGATGTAGTGGAAGGGGGCCAGGGGGTTGGAAAGAGATGAGCTTTAAGGTCCCTTCCAACCCAAACCAGGCTGATTCCTTGATATTCTATTCTGTATGTGACAGTTCTAGGGCTTTTACTTCATATCTTCTCATACAGAGCCTAGAATATTAGAGTTGGGATTTTTTGGAAGTCCAATAGAGAGACACAAGTCATTATCTTTCACAGTCACTGTTTTCTTTTTTAATCAAATAATCAGTTTTCCAGTTAATTTTCAGATTTTTTGATGTAGTTGTTACGATCTGTTCTTTTATCTGTAAGTAGCCAAACAAGAGACTTTCCAAGACTTAAAAAACCATTATCTCCTGAGAAGAAAAAGTCATTCCTTCTCAACTACAGGATTTTTTTCATGTTGGTAGCATCTCTTGCCTTTGAGTCACTTTTAACACTTCTGCTCAATTCCTGACATCAGACAGCTGCTGCAGCCTCTGCATGATTGCAAGAGTGGGAGTGTTTCTTTAAACCTTCTTTAAATCTTAGATCAGTCTTTGTGAGATATCCAAGTATTACGTAAGTTAAATGCCTGAACTAACACAGGACTGCCTGCTTGGATAAAAGATGTTCTTCCTTTCTCTGTGGCAAAAAATAGAATAGAAGGAGCTTGAGAAGAAAATCATTAATGTGGTTACAGCCTTTTATTAAAGAGTATTGAGGTGTCAGCATTGCTGTTTCTTTGAGAAAAAAAGACTTCAGGACTTTTTCCAATTCAGTTCTCCAGTTCACCATCCCAACAATTGCTCATGGTGTTCAGTCATGTACTGCTAAGCTTCAGTTTTAAAAGATACAAGATGCTTCTTGATGCTGTGTCCTTAATTCTTCTAGACAGTGTATTTTCTTTTCTTCTGCTGCTGGGCCATCATATATATGACATTTTTCCACACACATTTCAGTTCAAATGCCAGAATCTTCCAACAGAATACTTGCAGTGTATGCAAGACTGGGGTGCTAAGTAACGTGCCGGTGACTGGCCTTGGTGTGACAGATCAACCCTTGGTGCTTTTCTCAACCCTTTGTACACCTTACAGACATTCCTCACAGAGTCACAGAGCAGTGTACAGCTCACAAACTGCGTATGTAGGGAGGACAGGTTTGGCACTTAAACTACAGAGTTACCACTTAGAGCAGATGAACTGTGTTCCAAAGAAGTGCTGTTGCAGTGGAGCAAGGGAACTGCTAGGTTTGATGTTCAGTAGTGCGGTTGTTGCCACAGAACGTTTTAATACTCCCGTGAAAAATGTTGTGACCTGATTAATATTTTAAATGTATATCTGTATTTTTATTATATTGTAATGGAAAAAGGGTCTCGGGTTTGGGAGTTGTCTTAGAGTAAGAATGGAGACCCTGATTCTCATTTATACTACTGTCCTTTGCATTGCATTGGAAGGATAAAGGGGCCTTAAACGGACGTCACTTTTTACATCTTTTGGAGTATCCCATCACACTGATCAGAATACAAAAGGTGAGTAGTGTAAATAAAAACACTTACCAAATGACTGATTTGTACAATCACCTGAAATAAATTTCATGGTATCCTTACTGTGCGCATACTGGCTAGTAACATCCAGATTGTTCTTAGTTTAGAAATACAGGTTTAGGTTGAAAAGAGACCTGCTTGGGTTTTACCAGGTTTTAAATATTTGCTTATATTGGCTGTCCTTTGCCCAACACTGTCTAGAAAGATAATGTGGTTAAAAAAAATTGTACCTCTAGGTAATGGCCAGCCCAGAAATCTCACAGAATTGTTAAAAATGCTATTTTTATGGTAGTTTTTCTTAAAATACTTGCTGCCCTTTATCATAACTTGGATCCCTCTTACTTGATGATATAAACTGGGGTTGTGACAATCTACTGAACTCCCTTCTGTCCTGACTTCACACCCAGCAGAGTGCGCAGTGTTGTGTGCTGTTGTCACACTCCGGTGAGTTTGGGGACACAAAGTTAAAGCCAACACCTTTTGCCTTCCCTGACTGTGGTGCTACTTGCCAGGGAAAACCCTGGCATTGCTCTGCATGCCTGAGTCCTGCAGAGCTCCCCTTGCTGCCCATGGAAGTTTTATGTAAACAACAGCCCCACTACATTGCAGTTATGCAATGCAAACTTCTTGTTCCAAAAAAGTTTGAGAAAAAGGAAATGTACTTTCCTTCTTAAATTTTACACTGCAGTGATACTGCAGAGCCTAATGAGAACAGATTTTGTACCAACTTTGTGAATGCCCGTCTGATCCATGCAGCTCAAAAGGCAGCAGCTGAACTTCACGAAATTTCTGTCCTCTAAATGAAAAAATAATTGTAGTCAATAAGAACAAATGGGATATCCCAGTACTACTAGAAGAAAGCCAGTTCTAACCAATACAAACATTCATACATTTCAGTCTTTACCAGTGAATTATTCTACAATTATTTGTTCAGTTTGGAAGAGACAGCTCTTCATAATGTGACATATCACGCCAGGTACTGATCAGAGGTTGCTGTCATTAAGAAAGAACATAAATATGTAAGGACACACTGTACTGAAATGCTATGGCTAATGAATTTCTTCCTGCTTTGAGAAGATAAAAGGTTAACAATATGCCAAAGCAAAAGAAAAAAAGGCATGGGTATTTTTCCTTCTCTCTTTAGTCTTTTCAATCTTTCTTTCTTTCCTTCCTTGGGATGCGTTTGATATTTATCTTTCAACTTTGAATTTGAGGTTTTATTCCCAGTTACCGATGTACTGTATTGAAATCTGGAACATAAAACTAACATTTTTAAGCAAAAGATGATGTACAGGGAGAAAAAAAATCAGAAAGAAAAAGCACTTCATTATGTCACAATATTTACAGGAGGAAGTGTGAAAATTACTTCTTCTCTCAAAAAAACATTTGGGGCCTGATTCTTTCCTAGTACAACTCAGCATAGCTCCCTGAGGCTAGTGGAGCTGGGCAGAGTTGTGCTAGCTGAGAAACTGAACCTTAAAATCTTCTTTGCAGACAAGGGAACCCTTACCAGCAGTACTTGAAGACTTGTGAGTTGTGACTGCATGTTACTTGAAAGATCTAATTAAGCTATGTTTTTTGGTGCAAGCAGTTGTGTTGTACATGATTTCATGTTTATGTAGCAAGATGCATTGAAATGTTAATACTAGTATTGAAACATACATGTAAAAATTGTTGTTGTGGAAATTGTCTGTTCTGTTCTATTTTTCTTGTGTGTCTCATCTGTTTAGAACGTAAACTTTCTTTTTTTTTATTGTCCTAACTGAATAAGGCTAAATGAATACTGTAATTGAAAATATATTTTAAATCTTGTCATGAGTTTTTAAAAAGACTATTACAAATTGTATCATTCCTGATTACACAGAACTTTGTGGGTGGTTTTAAATAAATTTTATACTTCTATTTTGCACTTAGTCGTCTAATTTTTCTTTCCTGATCTTAGCAATAATAACCACTATCATGTGTTTGTTAATTATCAGTAAGACCTACAGGGGCTTTGCCCAAAAAGTCAGGAGGTTTCATGCAGGACATGCAGGGACAGGCATAAATCCAGTCCCTGTTCTCAGACTGCCTCTGCTTCAGGCTGGACTGACCTGTGCCCAGGTCAAGAGAAGCAGCAAGAAAATCTGAACTTCATTTTCTGACTAAAAGGGACAAAACAGTTTGTGAACTCGTCTCTTTTTGCTACCTGTCTAACAGAGCAAGCTTATGGGGATCATTTACTGTGGCACTTAATTACCAGCCACTGGAAATATTTCAGGTTTTATTTGCTGCAAATCAGAGGGTATGGTTGAGGTTTTTTTCTCAAAACTAGCCTCAGCACTAGCCTGCTTTACTGACATTGTAGTGCACAATACTAAATAGAATCCCTGTTATTTAGATCTGTAGAAAAAGTAGAATACAACTCTGCTCATGCTTGCTTCTTTTCCTTCTCTAGTACACGCAGCAGCAAAATAAGAAGCAAAAATAAACTTCCAGGTAACTGGAATCTCCTAGAGAGCAGAAAAATTCTGGTATCCTCTGGCTTCATTAGTGCCCTGGAAAGAAACCACATTGTGTGATATGGTACATCTAATTCCTGGGGGATGGATGTGATCATCCAGCAGGAAGGCCTTGACCCTCCTATGTAAGCTGCTCTTTTAGAGGATAATCACTACTGGGGTTTTATAGGAACATCTCCCAAGCTGCCCCAGGCCCTCTCTCATCTGCACTGTGAAATCTTTGTTCAGCAGTCACATGTTCCAGGGTTCAACATTAGAGTCAGGAACCTCCAGCACAGGTGTCTCAAGAAAGCACATGGATTTTGAAAGGCACTTCAAGCCTTGGACCAGACCCAAGAACCTCATTCCTGAGGAAGAGCTAGCAATGAGAAATGTTTCCCAGGTCCTTTTAAGGTACTGCCAGCCAGCTGCCAATTGCCTCCCCTGGCATTCCCACCAGGCAGTGTGATCCCAGGCAGAGCTGCCTTTCCTCATACATGATGGAGTATGTTACATAGAGAGGTATTAAAACACAGCTTCACCTCCACCCAATGGGAACAGAACTGAACCAGATTTACCTGCCCCAGCATCCCTGTTGCCAAAAATGAGTTTGCCACCTGGAGCTGGCTTTAGTGCTTTTTTATATCCTGGATTTCTGATATACATTATGCAAGGTAATAGAATATTGATGTAGTACATTTTAAACCTTAGATTGCAACACCTACTAAAATGGTGTTGTTAACAATAAGCTTTTTTGCTGGTGCTACAGTTAGAAGTTTTCTGTAGTACTCCTACACTGCTGCATATCATAGAACGCCAGGATTTGCTGTTCAGCAATGCTAATGTTGGTTACTGCTGTTGATAGTTAATATTTAACAGAGTATTAGTTTACATTCAACAGGGTATTCATCAAAATATTGGGGTTTCTGTGCACTCTGTATATCAGAACAAGCAACATATTCAAATGTTATTTAAACACAAGCAAGGTAATGCTTCAATTACTGTTTTGGTTCAGGACGCAGCCTAGATAGTCTAAAATAAAATACCAGCAACCCCCATCTGTGTTTTTAATCTTAGACAAACTGAAAAGGTATTTAAAATGTGGAGATTTAAAACTGAGATTTCAATAACCACTGGCTGGAGCACAATTCCCGAGATGGCCCTCCAGTTCCATGTCCAGTCTGTTTACTTCTGGATGCTCCTTTGTGATATATACCACTAATACAAAATCCTTACATTCTTAGCACTTGAATTCTTGAAAACGTCCGTGTCTTTTTATACGAGGCCAAAAATTACTCACAATCTGCTGTACCATGCATACATCTCCATTTGTCACATAACTGGGTAATCCTTTCATGGTGTTTGATCCTAAAGGAGTCCTGAATTGCTGCTAGAGGCATGGCATAGCCGCCTTTTCAGCTCAGAACAGGAAAACCTTTGTTTCCTGTGGTGTAAGAAGTCAGCAGTTCAGTTTCTTGTGACCACTTTGTTTTACACATAGACTCTGTTTTTGCATGAGGGTGACTGACTCCCTTCCCTTGAGGAATCCCTTCAGGGAAATGAAGCACTAAGCCAGTGCTTCATCAAGCAAACACTCTGGTGTTAGACCCTAACTCGCTTCCACAACAGCAGAAAGCCTTGTCAGGACTCACCTCATTTATGGCTCCTACCGATTTTAAGGGTGGGAATTGTTGATTTTTTGTACTGTTGCAAATTATCTTGTTCTGAGGGTAAGAGGCTGTCAGTGGTTCAGGTGTGTCACTGCATAACAATCCTCCTTAGGCTGCAGCTCTGCCTAGGGTAGGTACTCACAAAAATTTAAAAACGAAAGAAGTCCCAAGGGTGTTGTGTGTAGAGTGCTCACCAGCAAGCTTGCCAAGTGCCAGGGGCCCTGGGACCTGAGCAAACAGCAGAAATCAGAGTTTGAGTCACGTTCTTTGGCTGTCTTCCACTGCAGGAGGCCTTACTCGGGCTCCTGCTGCACACACAAGTTCTCAGGATGCTCCCTGCTCTCCTTGTTCATGGCAGCCTGTGAGCTGAACCTCTGAGTCTGTGCCCTCGGCTGTCCTGCACCAGGAACTGTGTGTCTGTCTGTCCTGCAGATCGGAGAGAGGCCTGTGCTCTGCTGTGGGAAGAGGCTGAGCTCTGCAGGCAGTGGTGGAAGGGAAATGGGTTCTCAGCTCTCCATCTCCTGCTTCTCAAGCAATGGAACTCAGATTTTCAAGGTGGTCAGGGTTTTTCTTCTCATAGTTCTTTATTGCCTGTCTGTAGATTTACCTTTACTCTGGCTTTCATAGGGCTGGGTTACCCCAAGATTATAAGGAGAGGGCTGAGAAATCTTTCCTCTGTGTGCAATCAAACCCAATACACCTAGGAAAACAAAAACAGGGCCTTCCTGAAGGTACTGAGGACTTGAATACAAGTCAGGGTAAGAAAAAAGGAATCCTTAAGACTTAAAACTGTGAAAGGCCACTGTTCTTGTGGTTCCTGCACAAGGTGAATTACATCTCTTTTTTTTTCAATGTGATGTTTGCAGATCACAGAGCACCACAGGTGTGTGGGGACCTCAAACCATCACCCTGTCCCACCTTTTGTGGAAAAGGCCTAGGTGGGATTTTCTAGCCAGCTGTGTCTGGAGAACTTCCAATGATTGGGACTCTCTCAATTGCTCTGAAAAAAATTTCTCTCTTTTATCAAGATGTAAAATTTTCCCCCTGCTTCTGGTGTCTATTACCTACAAAATAATTAAGAATTACTTTATTTATGCTACCACATATTTATCCATTTAAAACTTTGTCAGAAGTCTGTTCTCAATACATTTAATTTTATTGCAATATAGCAAACTACAAAAGCTTTTCTGTCCTTACCCTGGGACTCTTAAAAAACCAACCAACCAAACTCGTTACTAGCAATCAGCTGAACCTGAGCAGGTTGGTTTAATTCTGTTTTGTCCTTCCTGTATTTTTGAGAGGTCTGGCCAGTTCAGAAACACTTTTGTCAAATCCTTTGTGCAGCAGTATGTAATAAAGTTGGGTTTATTATAGTTATTATTAAATTTCAGTGCTGTGTCACACGATTGGCAAAGTGTGAAGTACAGACAGCATCAGTCAAAAAGACTACAAGAGAAATTTTTGTGCACCAAAAAATCCATGACAATTTGCTTAGATGCTTACATGCTGCACTTTATGACAATTTAAGCAGCAAAAAGCCAATAACTGGACTGCTGCTACCATTCCTGGATATCTAGAAAGGTAAAAATGTGTTTGATTCTCTGAATGATCTCTTCTGGCCTTCTGAAGAGAATAAATAAACAACCTCATCAAGAGCTGCAAAAAGCAGGTTCCAGTAGTGACAGGTTTAGATCTGCAAATTAAATCAGAAATTTAAAAAAGGGTGCATGGAAATGTATTTCCAAAAGTAATATGGAAAAAAGAATGTAATGTTTTTTCATCATCAAAATTGAGTGAAATAACCATCTCCCTGTAGCTGGCATTTAGCTGTACAGATACAGCATCTTTATTCACTTTCTGTCCAGTAGCTTCATGTTAAGTATGAAACACCAACTAAAAATTATCATTTCACCCCACAATATCCCCAGCAGATTCTAAACTCCTGTAGCCACCCAGAAAGCTGGAAGCAACTATTTGCTTTATGGATTTTGCCTTCTAATTCGTATCTTTTTCTCAACCTGCCTCATTATTTTAAGAAATCTTATATATTTCAGGCTTCTGTCCTCTCATCAATTTTGGATTAAATTTTAAATTTGCATTTAAAAGATAGTCTGGGGGCCTAGAATTATTTTAAGAAACAAGACTAGAAGTGCACGTATTTCTTTGCTGCCACTTCTGTGACAACTATTCATCACAACAGCTTGGTTTGTCTTGAGGGATACAGAGACCTAAACAGTGCAAAAGGGTTCATTAGTGCACTAAGAATGGCAGCGGCAGAATCTGCCCGGTAACAGTAGCAGAGAGTGTCTGGAAAGGAGAAAGTACTCCAAATGTTCTCCTTGAGATACAGGAAACCAGCACTGTGGTTCCTGAGAGCTTCTGGGGCTTTCTTGGAGAGCCATTCTCATCTGATAGAAGGACCCTGGGCCAGAAGGGTGCAGAACAGAGCTACTTCACAATTCTCTGATATTCACTGACAATTACTTTCTACCTTAATATGATCCTGCCATTGCCCTTTTCACATACAGTGTGGTAGAAAGTCCTGCAACCTTTTTAACATTTAATCTTATCTCCAGGTTAAAGGGATTCTGCTTTAGTCAACTGACCGAGCTGGAGGGAGTTATGCCAGGAAGAGACAAGGTTTAAAATGTGTAGACTTAAAAACGATGCTTCTGAGTGTGAAACATCTAAACTCTCATCTAATTTGAAATGTATTTTAAACAGCAAAAGCAGATCTGTCTTTATATATTATTAACTACCAAATGCTGGCAGAAATTTATTTGCACCTGATGATCTGCTTCTTTATCTAGATGCCTTCCTACAACATAATCCACCTCACTGCGAGTGAGTTTGATGTTGCTGTGTCTCAGGATTTTATTCCATCACCAACTTCTGTTTTTAATGACAATGTAACACCTCAAAGTCCGATTTCATTTACGAAGTGCGTTTTGCTGAGTTACTCTCAAATGTAGGTAGGAATTCGTGTGTCTGTTTCACTTCAAAATAAATGTGTGAAAAACTAATTATGTTTGTAACAACGCCAAGGTCATGGGTTCTATCAATGCCTACATGAACAGGCCACTCAAAGAGCTGGACTCGACGATCATTTTAAGTCCTTTCCAACTCAGACTAAGAAAGAAATTAGTCTTGCCCAGAACTCCTGAAAACTTACTGCACTGATCATGGCTGCAATTTCCGTTTCAAAGCATCTTGAGAGCTGTGATGCGTCTCTGGTGAGTCTGCTCTGCCTAGACCTCAGATGACCCCTTTCCCCCCCAGCATCGCCCGAACGTTTGTGCGCGTACACTGGGCTCTCAGAGGGCCGGGAGGGGGCTGAGGGCTGCCTCTCCTACGGCGATACGGCACCCTGAGGAGGCGGGGGGGTTTGTCTGAGAACCGACGAGCCGTCGGTGCAGCGGGAGGGACCCCGGAAACCCCCGGCACCCTCAGGCGGCCCCGCTGCAAGATGGCGGCCCCGCGGCC
>VYXF01012343.1:171516-222961 GCA_013397295.1 Polioptila caerulea | reverse complement strand
GGTGCCCGGCGGGCGCGGGGGGAGGGCGGGCCCGGAGCGCGGCCCGGCCGTGCTCGCGTGGTTCCCGGGCTCCCGAGGCTGCCGTGCCCTTGTGCGCGGAGACGGAAACAGCGGCGGAGAACGCGTGCGGCGTCCTGCGGCCGCGGAAAACAAATAATAAATACAAATTCTTGGTGCTGCAGAGTCACCTTTCCCTTAATCTCTCTGGAAATGGGAATGCATTTTTGTGTTTTGAATCGCGTTAGTCCCATTGTTGAGAAGTGCGAGATGGAGATTGTGCCTTAGGAAAATAAAATAACTTGTCTTACAACTTTCTGTGTTTCCCAAACGCGACGCGTGTTGCCCGCTAGGCTTTAGGGATGTAAAACTAATATTTCAAGACTTTTTTTTTTCTTTTCGTGGCTTTGAGGGATTTTTTGTTTGTTTGTTTGCTTGGGTTCTCTTTTTTCTTTTTTTTTTTTAATTTTTTCCCCAGAATTAAAATAGCCCGACGGTATTTGTTCCAAAGATTGCAGCTGCGCTTTGTTTTACTAGATTGCAGTTACAGAAGATAGACGCCCAGGAGATTCTACCCTCTGCCATGGCTCAGTTTGGAGGACAGAAAAATCCCCCTTGGGCTACTCAGTTTACAGCCACTGCGGTGTCTCAGCCAGGTCAGTTTACACTCGGTGTTTGAACCCTGACATCTGGTAGATTTGGAGATTCCATACTTGGATATGCACTTCAGAGTGGCACGATGCAAACTAACTTATCTAAGGTCTATTTAAGTGGTTTAAATTGGGAGTTTTTTCCCCACAATGGAAACTTTAAAAGTTGTGTCCTAGTACTGTCTGTTGATTTTGTTATTTGATTTTCTTTAGGGGTGTGAGTGAAATCCAGGTGACTTTCTATTGATTGTTTCAGTTAAAAAATAACATGTCAAGTTATTTGTATCCAAAGATGTGTAAATCAAATTATCTCTTATTAAATTCCATGGTTTTAGATTAAATAATATCAGCTCTAGTAAGGCATTACAGGTTTTTTAAGTGCTGCTTGAGTTTCATTTCCTGGGCAGCCTGAATTAATGTTTACAAATTATTTTGTTGATTTATTTTATTAATAGATTAGACATAATCCACATAGATAGATTAGACATAATCCACATGGTGGAAAGTTCTCTTGAGATTTGTTACTTGGGTGAGAAAGAGGGTATTTATTTTTTAATGCTCAATTAGAATTGAAAAGTCCCTATAACCAGAGGTGTTGCCCTGTTAATGGTAGAAAGCTTCCATCGATTTAACTAAGAAGTGTTACTAATTGCAAGCCACTGTTTAAAACCTAGCTGGCTTCATTTTCATGTTGGTTTACAGCACAAAAGGTTTGAGGCAAGAATGTGAAGCTTGATTGATGCATGATGAATTTTGGTGCTTCCATTTCTAGTCCTGGAGTGCCTTTTGCTTTTCTTGAGTACAAATCGTTTGTTAATTAAATGCTGTAGTTACATTGTGCAACGTGAATAGACTTCAGCAAAGCTGTGGCACTTGGAGGGTTCAGGATGTGTCTTTTCTGCAGTTGCTCTGATTTGATTCGAAGTTCAGTGTCACACCTCCTTTGTCAATGGCTTTGTGTCTGGCAGCCTAGCAAAGATTGGGAATTTGTGATGCTCTTTGGAGGTGCATGTCTGGGGTGGGAATCTTTCTCCTCTCCTGACTGACTCAGGAGAGGAGACTCAAACTGACTCAGTTTTCTATCCCAGAGTGAATCCTCTGTCTCCAGTTTTTCCCATGGGCACTCATCCAATCCCACTGTGTATCCTCAGCGAGGGACTGCCCACCATGTGCTTCACAGCACTCTGTCCCAGTGTGCCTTTTCCTCCATGCCCATTCTGCTCCATTCCCTACTCAAACTGGTGTGTCCCTAAGCAGCTGCCCACAGGCAGTTTTTGCTGTTTCTCTGAATAGCTCACACTTCCCTTATCCAAATGACACTATCTCCTTCTGTAAGAAAATCCCTAACAGCTGGAAAGGGTTGGGAACGTGGGAGAGACAAACTTTGCTTTTGGTTCTCATGTCAGACTTGGGGGAGATGTTGGAGCAGTGAAAGAATGGGAGCATGTGAGCTGGACTGTTCTTGATGTGTTTGCTGATGTGACAGCTAATGCATCAAAAGCAGTGGTGGAAGGTGGAGGACCAGCTCTGTGTCCTGTTTCAGAGGGAAAGCTGCACAAAACCTGCCAAGGGGAGGAGCTGGCAGTCATCTTAGAGCTTGCCGAGGTAGGACCAGGAGGGGGCCCTGGAGGAGGAGTGGATGGAGCATACATCAGCCTCTTAGCCATTTTCTCATGATCGTGACTGCCTGGGCCAGCCTGCTTCTGAGCCTCCTCAAATTAACTGAAGTGCAAATGTGACTGGGGTGGGACTGGTCAGCATCAGCTGCTGTGAGAGATTTTTCACCTGCTCGATGAGGACAGTATCTGCAGGGATTTATAGCTGTTTGTCTGACCTGGCAGCACCTGACACAAATGTGAGAGCCATCAGAGGTGGAACATTTGATTGCACTTTTACTTTCTTGCTGTGCTAGCTCCGTGTCCCTTCACGTTCCTATTCCTGCTGCAATGCACAGTCACCATGTCTGCATCCTCTTTCTTCCCTGTGTGCTCTGTTGAATCCAGTCCCTGGGATTCTTCTGCCCAGCTGCTGTTTTAGTACATACTTGTTCCCCTGCTTTTTTAATTGGCTATTTGGATTTATGATACAGAGCACAGGAAGCACCTTTGGAAGGTAAGCAGTGCTCTTTGGCACTGCTGGGAGCTGAAGAACAGTGTTTCTGGTTGAACTGGCCCCTTTCAATGTGAAGTTGAAGCCTCCTTCCAGGGGGACTGTATTCCTAAGGAAGAAGCTGTGCTAACTAGCCTGAACTGCTGCTCACCTGTGTTGCACCCAAGAAATTGTGCATATTGGCTTACCCTTGTGAATCTCAGTGCTTGTAAATTCATTTTTAAGAAATACTTTCAGAGGATTGGCCAAAGCTGTTACATATATTTATGCATGCCAACTGTTTTTATCCAAGTGTCAGGTTCCTTCTCTTCTTTGAGATGCTTGGGTGTGAGGGAAAGAGGTCTTGATTTTTGTTACACAAGCAACATCAGATGTAGTTTTTTCCAAGCTGTCAGAAGCAGTGAGTGTCGCCCCGATTTTTCAAACTTTTCTGATGCACTTCCTAACTTAATGTTTTTCATACTTCGTAGCTCTTTCTCACACACGGATGTTACAATTAGAAACATCATGTTTATGTTAAGATGAGGTTGTTCACATACTTTCTCTTGGAGTGAAAAACAACTGATGGTATGGGAGAGGTGTCCAACTTCTCCAATCCCTGGTCTGTGTAGAAATACTATGAATTTGGAGTCAGATGTTTTAATAAATAGTTTTTAACCTTCTCACGAGAAAGTGTGTCCATGTGTGTCCTTGCATGTCCCACAGTGACAAGTGATGGTGTTAGAAACCCAATTTGATAATTAGAAAAAAAATAACATCAGGCTTGGGGGTTTGTGTTTTTAATTGTTTTGGTTTGGGAATTTTTTGGTGTTTTTTTTTTTAAATTGTGCACGCTGTCTTGGCCATCCCTGGTGAAGAAGTAACTAAATGAGTTAAAGCTCTTAATTACTGAAGTGTGGCACAGTAGTTGTAGACTGACATGCTGTGTAAGGAAGGGTTTTGTGATCCCTTTGGTAGGGCTTACTGATTATTCTCTGTGCTTGTGGTATTAGAAGAGAGATGGGCAGTTCCAGGTGCCAGCAAAGATCAATGTATGAAGAGGAACTCCTACGTGTAACACAGTGAACTTTTGTCTACTCCTCATCTCATGCTTTAATGCATCACAAGACTAAAACCAGAATACAGCCCCCGCCATGCTGGTTTAGCATTGTTAAAGCATAAATTAAATCATGCCTACTACAGAAAATTACTTTCAACTTGCATAATGATGTGCAAACTCCTGAAATGCCTGTGAAGGAGAATTCCCTCCTCCTCTCTAGCTCTTCATTTTTGGCACCTCCTTAGTTTGTGTCACAGTGCTTGCCCTGTGCTGTTTTCAGGGTTATGATGAAAAGCCTGGTTTATAGAACTCTAGTGCTGGGGAAGTCCTGGCTCTGCTGCGTTCTGCCTGATTGGTGATGGTGTCTTTGCTGCATCAAGACTTAATTGCAGTGGAGTGAAGAATGGTGCAGCTGCTGAGAGCTCAAGTGCCTGGAGCTCAGTGTCTTGTTATTGCTGGTGGCCCCTGTGAGGTGACTAAAGCAATGTGTAAGAACAGGGTGAGCATGTGGTGAATCTCAACCCACTGAGGAATAGTAGCTGGGGCACAGTTTGCTGGCTTGCTGTAAACAGATGTCCCATGACAAATATGCTGAGCTTGGTTTCTAGTGCGTGCGTGTTAGAAGGAGTATTTTTGGAGTAGGTCGTGTGGTGTTTGTGTTGCAAGTGTGTGAAGCTTAAAGAAACTTGAAAGCCCCAGGACCCGATCTCACAATTTCTGGCAACTGTGAGAAGTGTCCCGAGCCCTGCACATGGTACTCCTTTATTGTAATTCTAATAAACTTAAGTCACTTACCAAGGAGACATACGTAGTTATGTATTTTGAAGATGTCTCTCTAACTTTTGGAGGTCTTTAGGCTTTAGGAGTAGGAAGAGGGACTATGAAATACTGTCTCCATGTTTGTTGCAGCAGAAATGTCTGTTACCTAACCCAGGTCTGCAGCCTAGGACCCCAGGTCCTGCCTGAGCCCTCCCAGCTGGCCGTGCCACGCAGTATTTGGTGCCAGTGGGAGTTGTTTGCACTGCATTTGAAGGAAGGCATCTCCATCACTGTACTTACTGAGATCATTACAAAGCCTAAGAAGCTATTGTTTGCCACTGCAGATGCTTGTTGCCAATAATAATAATATGGCAGTCAGATGTCAGTTCCAGACTCTGTCTGTTCTCTTTTTTTCTTTTCTTTTTTTTTTTTCCTTTTTAACTAGTAATGCAAACTCATTTGCCTAATTCATTGGAACCTGTTTGACCAAGATGAGTACACAGATGAAAAGTAGTCAGATGAAAGTCCTGAAGTCCTGGAATACTTTGGGACAAATCAGTGGGAACAAGATAGGGCTTGTTTTCCTTTGGAAGGAAACTATGGGATTTTTCCTTTTGAGAGGACCTTGGCTGACTTTTGTCTTTGCCCTTTCTTAGGAAGTTGATCTGCAGTGTGTAGATGATAGATACCCAGTTAATATTAAATGCTCAGAAAGCGAAAGTAGAGATGGCAAAAAAAAAAAATTGTTTTTCCTTAGTTGATGAAATAAGGGTCTTAGGATGGGCTGGAAATTGCTTGAGATATTCTGGGTTATGCTGAAATGGAAATGGCCGTAGTGAAACTGAAGAGCTGAATAATCGCAAGATCTGGTTTTGGGAGTTAGCATTTGTGTGGGTACCATTGGTACAAAAAGTAGGAGAAAACTTGTGAAATTTGCTTTTGTTAATGCTCCCAACTTCATCCCCCTGTGTTGGAACAACATTAGTATAGATCTTCAGACTGAATGACAATAGCTGGCACAGTCACACATGTTCAAAGGTAACAGCGTGGAGCAAATTTCTGCACTCCTGGGAATTTCTGCTCGACATGTGGAAGTAAAAGGAGAAAGATAAATGCATTGGTTATTTGCCTTGACTGAGCCAGCAAAGCATTGCAGCCAAGAAAAGGGAAAGTTGTCCCAGGATGAAGCAGCAAAGCTTTTGAATTAAACTTAAAGGTTGTTTAAGGTGTGTTATGTGAGACATTGGTGAGGATCCAGTTGAGGGTGTCCTTCTGTATGGTCCAAACTGCACATTCAAATTGAAGCTAGTGATCAAGCAGGAGGCAAGAGGATCAAGACAGTGGAGGATCTGTCGTGAGAGAAGCCTCAAATTTTGTTTGCTGGCTTCTAAAGAAATGCAAATTTTGGAATTTTCAGGGAGGGAGGGAAGTTAATTGAATGCTGTACACTGTAGAATGCTTGATTTCACTTTTAAAATAGTGTTACTTCCTGGAATGCTTGTGTTATAATATTTGATACAGATCATAGTGATAGCAATTATTTTCACTGCTATTTATGTATTTCTTTCCTGTTTCATTCCAAAATTATAAGATGATCAGTGCCATCAAGAAAGACTCTGCTCTGCTGGAAAGGGCAGTGTGATAGGAAGGATTAGATCATTCAGGACCTGTTGAGTGGGGTACAGCTTTATGGTTGCAATCACCAACTACAAGCAGTGTTTTACTGCATGCCTGGATCAGGAATGAAAGCTTCATTTTGCATCAGTAAGAATAGTGTGGAGCACAAACTCTGCAGGAATACTGTGAATCTGTTCCTCATTCCATTGTCTGTCTTTGATGGCTTTGGAAGAGAGAACTGTGTTCATCTCGAATGTTGCTCAGTTCTGAAGATGGCTGACTGACCTGTTTTTGCTGGCAGTATGTTTCCCTGTTGAGTTTCTCTCTGGTTTTATTTAAACATGTAGGCTAGACTGATAGTTTACTGAAGTGATACTTGATCATGCAGCTGCCAATAACTTTTTGAAAAAGTCCTTCTAAAGAGGGAGCAGCTTTCCAGATACGTTTGCAGGTTTTTGCTGAGATTTGCATTTTGCAGGGCTCTTTGTCACCCAAAAGATCCATCTGTGAGTCTTGAGCATACCTTGTTCAGAAGCACAGCCTCTGCATAGCTGCTCCTCATGATTTGCTTATGTTCTGTGGTGAATTAAAAGCTGGCATGACAATCAAATAAACTAATCTTTCCTTCTGGGCAGTTTGAGTCTGGGCAGCACGAATCCTTCCTGTTAGGAGCTGGAGAGAGCTTGAATCCCCTTATACATGCAGGCTGATTGAACTCTGTTGTTACAAGGCTGTGCCTTCTCCACCAGCCCCCACTTCACAGGAGACAAAGACAGCACTGAGTGAAGCAGAAGCTTTCGTGATTTCAGAGGACACATTCCATAAGCCTCTGTTTCATAGATGCTGTTACAGTAAAGCTTTCTCTTGCCCTCAGATAGAATGAAATGTATTAATTTACAGAGCAGAGCAGCAATCTTCATTTGGCTCATCTGGCACCTGGAATACCTTCAAGAAAGTATACAGGGAGGGTGGAGATGACAACTGCAGAGCAGCTCCAGAGAAGGAAGTGCAATGGTCTCAGTTCCTCTGCTGCGGTTTACTCTTGGTAGATGAGTTTAGAGGAGAAGCCAGTGGGACGTGATCCTGTATCTTGAGTTTTGGAACTCAGTTCGTCTCCGTAGTGAGCCTGACTCAGGCGTCAGGTGTCGCGCGCCGCATCCTGCGCGAGCCGGGGCGTCTGCGGTGCCCGAGCGCTCACTCCCTGTTCCCTCCACAGCTGCCCTGGGCGTGCAGCAGCCCTCGCTGCTGGGAGCCTCCCCGACCATCTACACGCAGCAGACGGCGCTGGCAGCCGCGGGCCTGACCACACAGACCCCCACCAACTACCAGCTGACGCAGACCGCCGCGCTCCAGCAGCAGGCGGCAGCCGCGGCCGCGGCCCTGCAGCAGGTAAAGCAAACACAGCGGCCGGCGCTCCCCGAACTCCGTAAAGCTAAAGGACCCAGGAGGAAAGGAGAATGGAAAATGGTGAACATTGCAGTGTGAACCTGTCTTATCAATGGTGGGGGGCTGGGTTTATGGCTAGCAGCAGTGCAGTTAGTCTGCGAAGGTGGGAATTTTGGCTGTGGAGGAGCTGATTCTTAGCTGTGGAAAGCCCTTTGGGAGAATGAGTTGTGCTGCATCTAAACTGAGAATCTCAAGTATCTCCCATCACTATATATATTCTTTATGGAATTTTGCATGATTTCATAATGTGCCCTAAATACTGTCTTTAAGTGTCAGACTTAACAAAAATTGCTGACATTAGCTAGAAAGAGAACATCAGGGCCCACTCTAAAGGCTCAGAATAATTGTTAGGAAAATAATATATGTTGATACTATCAATAATTTTTAAAATAATTAAATGTTATTTGTTTTCATCTAGAATTTGCTAAGCAGATAACTTATATTTTATATTATTGTGGTAATAATTCTCCTGTTTATGAGATATTTTGCTTTTATCTGTTTCAGCAATATTCACAACCTCAGCAGACTCTCTATAGTGTACAGCAACAGGTTTGTCTGATTCTTACTGTGTACATCACAAATAACTTAAAATGTCAATTGTGTGTCTTGTAGGATTTGTCTCCGAAATCATCCTCATATGGGAAGTTGTTAAAGAAACTTAAGTAATATTTTGTGTAGTGAATGAGAGCTTGAAGTTCATAAACCTGGAAAGATGTATGCAGAACGGAAACCTGCCTACCTTCATGCAAAACCAAATTTTAAAAATATGTGCTATTCCATGTGTAAATGATTCTCTGCTGAACTTTGCTCCAAACAGGGCCGTGTATTTTAACTGCTGGAAAGACGCTGTCCAAAAACGTTCCCTTTTGGATTTTTATTATGATCTTCAAACTTGACAGGATTTAAAAAAAAATAAAAGTACAAAGGAGTTACATGCCTAAGCTGTTCCAGCTGCCAAAATTTTTTTGGTATTGCTATTAACTTTCAGTAAAAAAAAAATTAGCATTTCTCCTTTCTGAATAAACCTGGGTTATACTATCTTAAAATTAACCCCACAAGCACAGTTTTACAGATGTGCAAACTGCTGAAATGACCAAGCCCTAAAGGACTATTAACTGACTCAGATTAAGCAAAAACTCTTACTTGTAAAGAGGAGGTAGAATTGTACAATTTCCTTAAGCATATAAAATTAATTTATAACTTTATTTATTTTAAGTTGCAGCAACCTCAGCAGACCCTTTTAACTCAGGTTAGTTTGGTTTTATTGTTTGGTCTTCATCCCCAAACACAGATAATGCAAGAGTGCAAATTTGTGACATCTTGGTATTTTAATCTGTAAAATGAACTAACACGAATGGACATTTTATTGGTACAGGTTTATTTTATCCAGATGTTAAAATATGCATAGCCTTGGTTTCAAAAATTAATAGCAACCACTTTTCCTTAATCTTGAAGGGAACATGTGTGTTGATTATATTTTTTTGTTTGTTTGTTTGAACTTCAAGTGTCCAGTTGTTTTGCAGTAAGTAACAAATGGGGAAAATCTTTCTCTCCTTTGTGAAGGAATTTAACTTCCTGTATTAACAGTACGTGTATAAAGAGGTTTAAAAAGAATCTTGCTGAGCTTCATGGGTTTAAAACATGCAGCCATTTAACACATTGCAAATTACTCTAGTTCAATTTTCACTTGAACTTTTAAACAGGCTTTAAAAAGGTAAAAATGTTTGATTTGATTTCATTATCTTACTGTGTTCTGCTGTTGTAAGAAGGCAAGTACATGAACGTTTGAGTTAGGGAAGGGTTTGTGTTGGCCTCTTTACTGACTTCTAAAACTACAGGTGGGATGTAAATGCAGAATGACCTCTTAAGCGTTTATTCCTAGCAAAACTGGGAATTTATCTCCACTTCAGGCCCACTGTATGGGTTACCTGTAGACAATAATGCAGTCTTTATGCTTTTTGTCCGGACAAGGTGCATTTTGGGGGGAAGCTGACTGTTGTAAAAAAGGATAAACAGAGCCAGTCTTCATTCAAAGTAAGGAATATGTCATCTTGAAAAAACCCAACAACCTGACAAAAAATACAAAAAACTTCCACCATCTGAAAATGTCTGTTTTAGGTGCTATAGTCATTTTAAACTGCTGTCTCCGTGGCTAAAGGACCTGTTCCCTGTCAGCCTGCCAGCTGCTTCCCAGATTGAGAGTTGGCTTTGTTTTGCTTGCAGCCAGCAGTCGCGCTCCCTACGAGCCTCAGCCTGTCCACGCCCCAGCCGGCCGCGCAGATCACTGTCTCCTACCCGGCTCCCCGCTCCAGCCAGCAGCAAACCCAGCCACAGAAGCAACGTGTCTTCACTGGGGTGGTGACTAAGCTACATGATACATTTGGCTTTGTGGATGAAGATGTCTTTTTTCAGCTTAGGTAGGCTGTGAACGCTCACCTGCAGATGCACTCTATGATACTCTCAGAATCAAAGGTTTAGATGATTGCATGCTAATTCTGTGACTCAGCTGATAGGGCCTGCAGTAGTGTGCTGTTTTCATTCAACAGTGAAAGTCAGAGAGGTTACCAGATGCTAAGTCTGAGGTACTTCACTTGAATTTTTGAATTTTTTTAATACAAAGCTCAAAGCTGGGAGACCCAGAGGTTATTAGCTCTTTATAATAGGAAATTGCAGAATTTGTGGGTGATTAAAAGCATAAAACCTGCTGTCTGCTCATCTTAACTTGGTACTGTTTGGGGAACTTTTGCATTAAGGCCAAAGGCTGGGAATTACTAAGTTCCTGTGCATACCTTGAACTGAAACAGGTAGTACTAATGCTGAATTTGGGGGGTAGATGCTCTTCCTATAAGCTTTTTTAAATGAACTTTGCTGACTTTCTCCCATCTTTAAATGTAACATGCCAAAAACCTAGCTGAAAAAGACTCTCACGTACGTTTTCTGTAATATTTGCAGTGCTGTTAAAGGAAAGACACCTCAGGTGGGTGACAGAGTTTTGGTAGAAGCTACTTACAATCCTAACATGCCATTCAAATGGAATGCCCAGAGGATCCAGACCCTCCCGAACCAGGTATGTGTGGTTAGCCAGTGTCCCTGGCAGCGCTGACCCTGGGGCCTCACTGCTGACTCGCTGTGTTTGCTGTCAGAACCAGAGCCAGGCACAGCCGCTGCTGAAGACGCCGCCGGCCGTCCTGCAGCCCATCGCTCAGCAGACCTTCGGGGTCCAGGCGCAGCCACAGCCGCAGTCCCTGCTGCAGGCACAGATCTCAGCAGCTTCCATCACACCTCTGCTCCAGACACAGCCCCAGCCACTGCTGCAGCAGCCACAGCAGAAAGGTGCTCCTTCGGTGCACACCTTTTGGGGGGTCGCTCTGGTGCTTAGTGGGTGATGGTTATTTTCTTGATGACCAGAAGGGTGAAGTAATAGCTGAAATAATACGGAGAGGACGTGGTTGAGTTTTCAGATGGAATATGTCTTCCTGCAGCTGTATGCAAGGAATGCTACTACATTGCCTGTAGTAGCTCAGAAATCGCCTGGTTAGTGAAATCCCCATGGACTGCTGTTCACGTTAAGATTTTGTAATCCGAAAGCAAATTCAATGTAATTTTTGTTCTTTCACAGACAAGGTGGGGAGTTGGAAGTATTAATAGCAGTGCAGCCATTCAGCATCTTCTGCAGTGTTCCGCAAAATCAGGTTTTGCGGTTGTATTGTTAAAGCCGTTATTTCTTTGCTTGTTCATTGCAGTTAGCCAGGTTGGCATCTGAGAGAAGAAACACTGCCAAACATGGCAAATCTAAAACAAAGGTTGTGAAGTCTCTTGAATTTTGAGTGGCTTAGGAATCAGTGATAGAAGTGATAATATTAGGACTGGTCTTACCACAGTAAACGCAAGGGTAGAGGAACCGAAGCAGAATTGTTTTGCATAAATGCTTACTACAGTCTAATTAGTCCTAGTTGTTAATTGGTGTTCAGTAACATTTGCTCCACTTAAATCAGTTGGTTAAATGTCTCGAGACAAAGGAAGTATATGCTGAGGGATTGATGTAGCAGTATAATGTATTGATTTAGGAATAACTTTTTGGGATGCCAGTTATTTTTATGTATGAATAGCCTTAAAATGAGGATTTCAGTTTTCCTTCAATTCAATAAGTAGGTAGTATATCTGTCTTAATTTAAGTTTTCAAAAACCCATAGCTATTTATTAAGATGGATTCTATGTGCTTAGGTTATATTAGCTTCCATCTGAAGAAGATGCTTTTAAACCAATTTCATTTAACTAGAGTGTCAGTTTGCCTCAGTGAAGAAAAGCTTAGGTCTCTTGAGTCTCTTTGAGTGAGTGTTAATAATGGGTAAATTTGACTGTAGAGTAAGGTTAGAAAATGTACACAAGTGAAACAGCTGTAAGCAGCAGTGTTTGCCAAGTGTAGATAGTTGCCCCCAGTTCTGTGTTGACACTGTACATTTTGTTTCAGGTGGTTTGTTGCAGCCCCCAGTCCGTCTGGTTTCACAGCCACAACCAGCTCGAAGACTGGACCCACCATCCAGATTTTCCGGGAGGAATGACCGAGGTGGAGACCCTATGCCAAACCGAAAAGATGACAGGAGGTATGTAGACCAGACTGTGATCCAAGCATTCCATAAAGACATTTCCTCACCCAGAGCTGAGCTGCTCACTCCTGAGTGAGTCAGCAAGACCCACAAGTGATGTTACCCTTAGGAATTAGGGAATAGTTCTTATCTACCTGAAAGTAAGGAGTTGTGTCATCAGTTTCTCTTGTAAAGAGACTGTACTGAAACT
This sequence comes from Polioptila caerulea, assembly GCA_013397295.1. Classification (NCBI taxonomy): domain Eukaryota; kingdom Metazoa; phylum Chordata; class Aves; order Passeriformes; family Certhiidae; genus Polioptila; species Polioptila caerulea. The sequence goes on along the minus strand of VYXF01012343.1, from coordinate 210,547 downwards.
TCTTGCCTTTTTTGAATTGTCTCTGACAGGTCTGGCTTGTGTTGTGTTAGAAATCATTTTGTGTTACCAGGCTGCAAAAATGTTTGTATTTTGTGTATGTTCCTTAAGCCGTGAAAGGGAACGAGAGCGACGTAGGTCCCGGGAAAGATCTCCCCAGAGGAAACGCTCCCGAGAGAGATCGCCCAGGCGGGAGAGGGAGAGGTCACCGCGGAGACCCCGGCGCGTCGTTCCTCGCTACACGGTTCAGTTTTCCAAGTTTTCATTGGACTGGTATGTTTATAGTGCCAGATGTTTACCTGCAGTTCCCTTAATCATGGGCACAGCTTACCGTGGGCCGTTTCAGCCCACGTGTGTAAGTGGGTGTGGAATGATAATCCTGACTTTAAAGAAGGGTCGAATATGTAATGGCTAAGAACCTCGTATGATAAACTTGTTTGAGGTTCTGTGTTACTTTAGAGTGCTATTGCAAAATAGCTTTATAGCATTCAATGAGTATTCCCTAACGTGCAGACACCTGAGTTGGAAGAGTGTTTAATAGTTACTTGTTTTCAAACTTCATCCATGACACTCAGATGTAGTGTTCTTGAGGTTTTATACTAGCATCAAATATACAATGGTTGTATTGCCCATTAATGTACCTCTCAATGAAGTACTTTGTTACCAGTTCTTAACTGCTGTATCTTTCAAATAATGCCTTTCAGCCGAAGCTGTGACATGATGGAGCTGAGGAGGCGTTACCAGAACTTGTATATCCCCAGCGATTTCTTTGATGCTCAGTTTACATGGGTGGATGCTTTTCCTATGTCTAGACCATTTCAGCTGGGAAACTACTGTAATTTCTATGTAATGCATAGAGAAGTAGATCCTATAGATAAGAACACTGCTGTCCTTGACCCACCTGACGCTGATCATCTCTACAGTGCTAAGGTTTGTATGCTTTTCTACTGATACCACTATTCATTAGACATTTTTTTTTATCAATAGGGTGCAAGAGTGAGTATAACTGAACTGAAAATGTTATGCAGCCATTTGAGCAAAATAGAGCATTTTAAACTTTTCAGTAAAAAGCTAGTATGTACAGCTTAAAGAATCACAACTGAAATTCAGTTTTTCTGTTTACTAGAGCTGTGCTAAATCTTGTGTTTACAGAGTGCTCTTCCATTCTCTCCACCCAGTTGCAGTGATGTGATTATAGGAAAGAAAGCTGGCTCATGCAAGGTCTCTGAATGATTTCTTAGGCAATTCATTCTGAGTAGTTAATGAAGCCCTTTGCATTCCTTCAAGGATACTTTCTGTGCAGTTTGTGTTATTCTGTGTAGTGGTATTTTCTTCCTTCTTTTCTATTCATTTCAGTATTTATTGTTTTGTTTAAAGTAGATTGAGATCTATCTTTAACATGTAATACTTCTAACACAGACTGCCCTAAAAATCTTAGACCTATTTTAATGACAGACTTGAAATGGAACGGGTTTTAGGAAAATGTTTTGATAAAGGGGTCTTTTAAACACGATTACAGTCCTTGATGCAGAATATTTTGACATTCAGATAAAGATAGACTAAACTTACTGGCCTTCTGTGTACAAAAACTGTAAAGCCTTTGCTCAAGTATCAGACATCCTGGTTTTTCAGTCTGTCTGTGCAGAGCAAGAGCTGCCTTTTAGAAGGCTGAGCTTCAGAACATAACTTCAGTAACTGAGAAGGAGCATCCTGTTTTATCATACGCCTGTTTAGGGTGTAGAGCAGCCTTGTGAAGTTTTGGTTTGTGTGTTTGCAAGTTGTGGTCATTGTTTATCAGTCGTAGTGAGACCTTCACCAGACTGCTCTGACTTGCACCACAGGTGATGTTGATGGCTAGTCCTAGCATGGAAGATCTCTACCACAAGTCATGTGCTCTGGCTGAGGATCCCCAAGAACTTCGTGATGGATTTCAGCATCCTGCTAGACTTGTAAAGGTAAATATGCTTCAATGCCAGACACTTTTGGCAATAAAGGTTGGTTATGGAGCTTTACCGTTTTTGACAATAAGAGAGGAGCTTGTAGACAGCTGAATGATGACTTCATTTGTCCTCTGAAGAGACCTAATTTATATGTCAATTCTTTTTCCTCTTCATAGGAGCTTCATATTTACTGCTTTGTTCAACTTAGTTAACTCAATTAACTTTGTTAGCTGCTTTTTACAAGCACTTACTTGTCTTGTTAGGGCTCAACTGTGAAGAGAATACACATGAAGCAGCTGTTGTGTTAAGTGAAACTTAGCCATTAAACTGAACAAGCTGTAAGTGCTGTGGTGTTTCAGACAACAGACTTGTTCTCCACTTAAATTCTAACATACGCCACACGGCAATACTTTCATTTATAGGTATGATGCTCTTGTGGTCTCACCTTCCACAGCTTTTCTTTATCACTTTTAAGCAGGCACATCTATTAATGTATATCAGAGTTAATACACCATTTAAATTCTGTCTTTTGGGTTAGAAAGCTTTGAATTGCAAAGGAACAAGCCTATACCAATAAACAAACTTGACGGAAAATCTTGAAAGCAAGAATGAGTGATGATGTTTAAACCTATTCCATTGCTGAAATAATCTGTGGAAAAAAATAACTGAACTCTTTCTTGACTTGATTTTCATTTTCAGATTTCAAAATAATATGATGGTTTAGTCACAGATTTCAGTGTGTGTGCTGTGAAATATTCTTTGCACTTGGGGAAAATGACTTTTTACCCCTAGCAGGGGAACATTCAGAAGATTCTTTTTGTCTAGTTTTTAGTGGGTATGAAAGGCAAAGATGAAGCTATGGCTATTGGAGGACACTGGTCCCCATCACTGGATGGACCTGATCCAGAAAAGGACCCTTCGGTGCTGATAAAGACGGCAATTCGTTGTTGCAAGGCTCTTACAGGGATTGACTTAAGTGTGTGCACGCAATGGTAAGTACTGTACTGCAAAGCCAAGTACACTGTAGAAATAAATTATTGTCTGTTACCAGGACATAAAAAAAAAAAAGCTGGAAAACCCTTTTTCCTTTGTCAACTGTTCTTGGTAGTTCAGGTAAACTACTCAAAGGATGTTCTGTTTGGTAATCAGCTTGATTGGTGCCAACTGTGCTGAATACTGCATTAAGAACTAATTAAAAATTCTGGGTTTATTTTGACATGTTATACTGTAATTTTTTTAATGAATGTGCATTGAAAATATTTTTCATTTTGTGCATAGCTGGAGAGGATCGTCAAGAGAACTTCATTTCATTGTTCTTTTGTTATAAATAAATAGCCGTTTGTTATACAGCCATATTTTCTCTTTATGAGTTTCTGTCCTTTGTTAACACTCACTTTAGTCTTACTAATATCAGGAAAGCCTATTGTATCCTAAATTTAGAGTTCTTCAATGACTTCTATTTGCACATAAAACCTACGTGGGTTAAACACCAAGTTGTATAAAAAGCATTTTGCTGATTTTCCTCCTTTTTGGTTGCGATACCTTTTTACCAATGTGGCAAAAGAGAAAATATGGCTTCCATAATTTTTTTCTTTAGATAAACCTCAAGGTCTTGCAGCAAAATTTCTTTACTTGATGTGCTACAAGTGATCTAGGCTCTTTAAAATGTATTGTAGAATTTTTTTTCCAACATGCTTCTTCCCTTGCAACAGGTACCGTTTTGCAGAGATTCGCTACCATCGCCCTGAGGAGACCCACAAGGGGCGTACAGTTCCAGCTCATGTGGAGACAGTGGTTTTATTTTTCCCGGATGTTTGGCATTGCCTTCCCACCCGCTCAGAGTGGGAAACCCTCTCCCGAGGATACAAGCAGCAGCTGGTCGAGAAGCTTCAGGGTGAACGCAAGGAGGCTGATGGAGAACAGGCACTGAACGCTAATCCCTTTTTCTATTTCTGCTTCTCACAGGCACAGGAACACAGGCACAAAATGCACACCACATACTACACAACATACATACATAGGAGGAACATAACTGGTAACAATGACTGGTAAACCAGCTTTCAGCAGTGTAGTGAATGTTGCTTTTTATTTTTATTTCAGCTAGTTCACTAACTTTAAACGTGTATGCTGATATCACAAATGGAATTAAATTGTGCTTATGATGCGCAGAAAATCTTTTATCGTAGATGTAGTTGCTGGAATCTGGGACCAGTTGTTGAGTGAGATTCAGTTTATAAATAGCTGTCTTCAAACATTTTGCCATTTTCTGAAATTTCTAAATTCTCTCTCGTGGCCAGTTCTAATTGTGATATTTGAAATTGAACAAACACTAGTCTGAAACATCTGAATTTCAGGCCATGTGGCTGATCAACATCTTGGAATAAGGGAAGGTCTGACTGAACAAAGAGTAATTTGGGGGATTTAAAGTGTGGGGGAAGATCACCCACTGTGTGGTTACTGGAGACCAGCAGTGTCTGTGTAACCCCAATATCCTTTGTGGTGTTGCTTATCACCCTTTTGTGTTCCACAGATCTGGCTTGTATTGGCTGAGTGGCACTGTGATCATTTATAAAGTGGTAGAATGTGTGTGTGAACTTGTCTAAATAATAACTTTAGGAGAAGACTATCTGAAACAGTTGTGACCTTGCACAGATCAGCAACAGAATTTAAAAAATAACTGAAATGCTTTCAAGCTTTCTGAATGATAATTTCTGAATTTTATTTGTCAGGATGAAGAGGAAAAGGATGATGGGGAAGCTAAAGAGATCTCTACGCCTACACACTGGTCTAAACTGGATCCAAAAACGATGAAGGTAATAATCACTTCTTAAAACTTCATTCCATTGTACTTTTTCACTTTTAAACTTGACCTGAAATGCAGCTGTGTGTTTCCTTAACTAGGCAAAAAAACTTCAGTAGTGTTTTGCTGAATTTATAGGTGCTAGATGTGGTATCACAGTATGCAGGGATGACTCCTGGTTGTAGTAAGTGAATACTGCTAATTTAATCTATTCTGAACTTCTGAACTTTGTACAATTAAAGAATATCACGTATGATACATTTACTGGAAAATGAGAGTTCTGCTGTAATCTGCCAGATTACTACTTAGATTTAAAAATGTGGGATATAAAATATTTAAATAATACATTTTTGTGCAATTACTGCCTTTTTTTTTAAACTATGTCAGGAGACATAATAAAAAGTTTCCTCAAAAGCAATAGTGATGAAATAAACTATTTTACTCTCACAAAATCCCTTCCCTGCCTCTGTGAAAAGTTCCTCAGAAATAAGTTTTTTGTGGACAACATCACTTTAAATCTGATGTTTTTGTATCAATAACTATTGGTATTTTTCAGCACATGTTTAAAAAATACAGTTGACTTTTCAGTGCTGCTGCTTTTTACCTCACTTTCTGTACTAATCAAATGTTTTGTGATGTCACTGCTTGGTACCACTCGCAAAGCTTTTTTATTTATTTTTAAATTTTTTTTATTTACTATTTATTTATTTATTTATTTACCAGGTAAATGACCTTCGCAAAGAATTAGAAAGTCGAACCCTTAGCTCTAAGGGGCTGAAATCTCAGCTGATAGCTCGACTGACAAAGCAGCTGAAAGTAGAGGAGCAAAAAGAAGAGCAAAAGGAGCTAGAGAAGTCTGAGAAAGAAGAAGAAGAGGAGGAGGACAGGAAATCTGAAGATGATAAAGAGGTTAGGATTTGGGCATACTTTGTTTAAGTCCTAAGTATACATGAAATATGTGAAACATTTGTATAAATATGTATAAGCATAAAAAGTAGAGGCATGTGCCTACTTGTGCTGGGATTTTGCTCTTCTCAGGTGACTGTACTGAGAACTCTTGCTGTACCTTGAGCTGCTCAATTTGGAAGAAATCTTGGCCAGTGTGAATTACCTTTTATCAGCCAAATCAACTCAATTGTGCAACTTCACTAAAGGGTCTGAAATAATGTTTGACCTTAAATGCAAGGAAAAATGAATCTGAGCCTCCTGAGAAAAACAGTACTCAAGACAAGTGAACACACTTGACAAGACCATAACTCCTTAAACCTACATGAAAAGGAGTTGCTTAGTTCTGTTGGCCCCTGTGTCTCACAGGCAGATGTGGCAGATGGTTTGCCTGGGTTTGTTTTCCCTTATTATGAAGCTTTAATTTTTGCTTTTGGATTTTTGCTGTGTATTGGAGTTTCTCAGTTTTGCAGTTCATAGTTGCAGTGCTTAGTCTGGTTTGCTATTTCCCAAAGGTAATCAAAATCTGTGCAGTAAGGCCAAAGCTCAAGCACAGAAAAGGGGCAGAAATGTCTGGAGAATGGCATGTCCTTCTGCTGCTTTTAAACCTGCCTTTTTGGGTGTTATCTGCTGACCTGTATGGGGTGATTGGAAGTTTCATATTTTTATATATCTCTGTAAACCTTATTGAGGGAGGAGAGTGCTTGCTAATTCTGTCAGCTGCTGCTGCCTTCTCCCACAGCTTGGATGAGGTTCAACTGGCTTGGGTTTCTTGCCACAGCTTTCTTTAGAATTGGAGGGGACTTGTGATTGTGCTGGCTTTTTATAAAGCAGAAGTTCTGCCATGACTTTTTTTGTAGTCAAGAGACTTCAGTATTTGTCTCTTGGCAATCAGTAAGATGGTGGCATTTTATGTTTTGTAACCCTTTTTCATTTGCATCAGGTATATCTTATAGAGACTGCATTTCCCATAATCAAGAATTAAGTAAATTGTCATCTTGTAATTGTTATAGGTGTGTTGGGTATCTTTGGAGAGATGAGGTATGAAGCCCTTCTCTTCCTTTGTAAGGAGTAAACAGCTTGCTGTACTCTACAGCTGTGTGTTTCTTCAGCAATTTAGGCTTTCCTTTGCTTTCCTCAGAGCAGTAAGTCCTCAAAACTAACATAGAGGGCGAAACTTCAGCTTCGGAATGTGCTCCATGTATATCCATTTGTACTGGGGTTCTGTCCCTTTTCTAGGAAGAGGAGAGAAAACGCCAAGAGGAGCTGGAGCGTCAGCGGCGGGAGCGGCGCTACATCCTGCCGGATGAGCCGGCCATCATCGTGCACCCCAACTGGGCAGCCAAGAGCGGCAAGTTCGACTGCAGCATTATGTCCCTGAGTGTTCTCCTGGACTACAGATTAGAAGATAACAAAGAACATTCCTTTGAGGTAGCTCAGCGGTGCTACTCACAGTTAGCTCTCTTGTTTCTTTCATATTTTCGTGTGAAAATGTTTAAACTGCCAAGTCTTTGGTACGTGGTACAATAGCAATATAGTCACTGCACACTAGCCAGAGGAATATACAGGTTTTTAGATATGGAATGGAATTTGGAAAGGCATTTAAGGATTCCATGTTCCAAGCAGATAGTAAGAAATCTGACACTCCATAAAATTCTGATATGGTTTAAGTTGCTAAGATGGCACCTCATAGCTATTCTATCATCGTTATATACATCTTTAATACATGCTTTAAAACTTTTTATTGCTTCTCTTTTCTTTCTTCTTTATATGCAGGTATCGCTGTTTGCAGAACTCTTCAATGAAATGCTTCAGAGAGATTTTGGTGTCAGAATTTACAAAGCACTGGTTTCTCTCCCAGAGAGAGAGGACAAAAAGGACAAAAAAAGCAAAAAAGATGAGAAAAAAGAAAAAAAAGAAGAAAAAGACGATGAAACGGATGAGCCAAAACCTAAAAGAAGAAAATCTGGAGATGATAAAGATAAAAAAGAAGAAAGAGATGAAAAGAAGGTCTGCAGTTAGCTCATATGCAGTTCTAGCCTATCTGAATCAATATTAGTGTTTCTATTTCAGTTTTACAGTATTGCTATCAAAAACACAGCTCTTGTAATGTTCGTTATTTGATTTGATTTTGTGATCTATTGAAATACGCTTCAATGATAATCAGTAATTTAAAAAATTTACAGGTGTATTGGGAGCATTTTAACATTCAGCTGCCTCGTATAGACTTGTACCTGTGTTCTTAGGTGACTAAGCATAAATGTAGGCAAATCTTGACTGAATGGTAGTAAGGTTTTTACTTTGCTGGGTTTTGATTCTGAATAGATAAATATTTAGGAACTTTTGTTACAGAGGGAAGAAAAAAGGAAAGATGATTGTAAAGAAGAAGAAGAAACGGAAGATGACAATAATCAAGAAGAATATGATCCAATGGAGGCAGAAGATGCTGAAGATGAAGATGAAGGTATCTTGAACTATGAATTTTGTGACCTTTCACAATTTTTTTTTATCATCACTGATTATGTTTTTTCAAGCTGGAGAATGCACTGGAACTAGACTATTTAAAACTGCATTATTAAATTATAAAATTTTATTTTAGCAATTCTGAGCAGTTCTACATAAAATGTAAGTACCTTTATGCTAGGCATTGTATGAACATAGTTCATATAAACTAGCTGTGGTGCTCTAAGTAAGGCATGCATATAGAAGTGGTTTTATTTTTTTCAGAATGCAGACCACTCGCAACTCCCATTGAAGTCAGTAGGAGATGTGAGTATTCAGCACCTCTGAAAAACCAAGCCACTTTTATGTGCCTAACTTCCAACTCCTCAGTTCTGGAATGTCATCCAGGTTTTAGCTAGGACAGATTGCAGCGTGGGTGCTCTTTGGCCCATGTTACAAGAAGTTGGTTTTTGTTTGGGTGGAGTTGTGTTAGCCTGAAGATAAAGGGAAAGGGCAAGGAAGACTCTGCAGGCAACAGCAGCAGCTCTTTCCCTGCTGAGAGATTCAGAAAGGTGTAAAACATCCTGTTCGCTTTTTTGGTCTGTACATTGGGGTACTTGTTTTTCTGTGGAGAGGCTTTGCTAGAGATGTGAGTTTGAACTGTGTGGACACTGCAGTCCCAGCATTTTCAGTTGTATTTTTGGCAGAGTACTGCACCAGCCTTAAAAAACTGATGCTAATCTGTGGTTTCCAGAATAACTCGTATTTGCTTATAATTTGTCTGTAAGAGTGGCCTGGGCTTGTCTGTTCTGTACAAGTGCTGCTGCTTCCCATAATCTGTCCTTGTGCCATTCCTAGTCAAGAGTTGCTGAGAAAACCCAACAAGCCATGGAAGTGCAGGAGAAAGCGATTGGTTCTCAGAAAAGGGTTGGTAAAATTAGCCAAGTGTTGTAATATACGTAGTTTTTTCCCAAGTTTTCCTCACAAGGAAGGCGAGCTTAAAGCTGAACTTGGCACATGATTCTCTGACTCAAGACTAGCATGCAAGGTACAGAGCTACGTGCCATAATCCATCCCAGTAGCTGTCATATCCCTTTCTCTCTTTCAGTCTAGTTTCACTCTACTGCCTACCTTTAGACAAAAAACCTGCCATTTGTAATTCACATCTAATAAGTGATGTGATCTGTAACTTCTTGGAGAATCTAAGTCATAGCAAGAGTAATCGCTCACTCAACATGAGTATAAACGCATGGTTTTAATTAAAAATAGTTTATATGGGTTGTACTGTATGAAATATTTGAGAGTAAATAATACAGAATTTGAATAGGAATAACCATAGCTGAGTGCAGCTCTGCCAAGCCTCATTAGGAAGAATTGTGGTAATTTCCTGCACAACACTTAAATAGATGGAGATGTTGGCAGAACTCATTTTGGCCTAGTTAGTATTTGTTCCAGCTCTTCTGTCCTATGTGTGAAACAAACACAGGGAAAAATAATAAATGACTTACGTTAAATTAAGACTAAAGAAAAATCAGAATTTAACAGGGCCGACTTCAATGCATTTTTTATTATTTTTCAGGAAGTATATTGCAGATGTTTGGGGGATTATGTGGACTTTCCTAGTGGCCAAGTGTATTCTGGTAATGGTTATATAATCATTTGCTCTGGGTATGTTGAATTTTCTTTCTGTTTTGCAGACCGCGATGAAGAGGAAATGAACAAACGGGAGGACAGAAGAGAGGGAAACAAGCATTGTAAAGAGAGGGCATCTAAAGATAAGGTAATTAACACCTTTCTTAACAACTGCACAGACCTTGTTAGAGGTGTCCTAATTACAGATTAGCTTTGGTTTTATTATAAGACCCATTTTTCCTTTTGAAAAGAGCTGTTAAGTAAATGATTGAGGGCAGAAGGGATGTTTCCTATTTTATAATTAGATTAATTCTTTGACCATTTTTTACATACCAGCATGAACAAAAGGAAGTTGTGTCTGGCAGCTGTTACTGTCCATTGTGGTGTATTCCTTTTAAATATTGAAAGATTACTTGTCATATATAGCTTAAATTAGTCTTAAATAATGGGATCTAAGTAGGTAAATGCTAGTAATAATAATTACTTGACTAAAGTAACAATAAAATTAACAGAGAAAAAACTTTTGTTAAGTGAGAAGTTGGTGTATTTTTTGAATGATATTTTATTTTAACTCCCTAATGATCCCATAATCAATTTTCTGTAGGAGAAAGACAAGACCCAGATGGTAACTGTTAACAGGGATCTCCTGATGGCTTTTGTTTATTTTGATCAAAGTCATTGTGGATATCTTCTGGAGAAGGACATGGAGGAGATCCTGTACACTCTTGGACTTCACCTGTCACGCGCTCAGGTTTTGTATACTACTAAAAAACTTTCAGAATGTTACAGGAATGTTTTAAGTGGGAGAAATGTAATTTAGATTCTAAAGGATTTGCCTACATACCTGATCTCTGATTTTTATGCAGCCACTTCATATCTACAACGAAGTACTAATTTAATTTTTTTTAACTTGTCTTGGAGTGAAAAGATGAAGTTTGCAGCTCATAATATGCCGATACTGTATATGTAGCTTTTGTCTCTAAAATTGTATTTATTCTTTTCCTAGTTTGTTTGAATTTTAAGCCCCAGTATGTTAAAGTTCAGAGAGCTACACGGTTTCTTTTAGGTTTTCCAAGCTAAACCGTCCTTGTTTAGGTAACAGGATCTCTGGGTATTAAATAACACCATTGTTTCTTCCCATGTGTTGTAGGTCAAGAAGCTGCTTAATAAAGTAGTGCTTCGAGAATCTTGCTTTTACAGAAGACTAACAGATACTTCTAAAGATGAAGAAAACCAAGAAGAGTCTGAAGAACTACAGGAAGATATGTTAGGTGGTTTGTTTTTCTTTTGCTACAAACTTCCAGACAATTGTTTCTATGCGATAATGGGGAGTTGTGAGGTACTTGATTTCTTGCAGTTTGGAAAAGTAAATCTTCGGCAGTTCAAAAGTAACAGGGCTTTTTTGTGCTTCCAACACATCATGTTGCAACTCTAGGATAAATCTTAATATCTTAGAACAGGAAAGAGGACAGAGGTTAATGTTCAATATTGATGAACATAATTTCTCATTAGTTTTGAAGTCAGGAGGCTCAGAGCTGTAGGCAGAGGAATGGAGCCTGAGTTTTGAAGATAAATTCCAGTAGGAAAGAGGCTTAGAATGATGTCTTGAAAGAGGATGCTTCTTTTCAGCAGGGGGGAGGATTGGTGTCAGGGGAAGGAGAGGAATGTGAGGGACAGAGCAGCAGCTTAGAATCTGTATTTTTTCTCTGAGAGGTTTCTGAGGCTGGTCTCTAGAGAATGAGGTTGTGATTGTTTGCTGGTGCTGCAGGGAACCGCCTGCTGCTGCCGTCGCCCAGCGTGAAGCAGGAGAGCAAGGGCGTGGAGGAGAACGTGGGGCTCATTGTGTACAACGGGGCCATGGTGGACGTGGGCAGCCTCCTGCAGAAGCTGGAGAAGAGCGAAAGGGTGCGGGCAGAGATAGAGCAGAAGCTGCAGCTGCTAGAAGAAAAAACAGGTGAGATGCTGCTTTGAAGGCAGTGCTTCTAGGGGTGCAAGGCACCGAGACTTTTTAAGTAGATAAATCAGTTTGAGTAATATTTGTGATGAATGCCAAACTGTAAATGTAGTCAAAGTTACTTATCAAATGGTACTTCAATGCAGTTTTTAATGTTCTTTAAAAATGAGTATTACAGTGTTGCACACAAACACAATATTAAGATGCAAGGTACACAGCATTGGAAGTGACTTGATGTTTTCATTTCTTCCCTTCCTAAGATGAGGATGAAAAAACTATACTACAACTGGAGAATTCTAACAAAAGTCTATCTGCGGAGCTGAAAGAAGTAAAAAAGGACCTTGGCCAACTGCAAGAAAATTTGAAGACCTCAAATGATAAAAAATTGCAATTTGAGGGTCAGCTGAATAAGACAATCAAAAATTTAGCTACTGTTATGGATGAAATACAGAGTGTTCTCAAACAGGTTAGAATTGTTTCATTCCATTTTTTTTATTATTGTAGGCAAACTTCTGCAGACTAATTATTGGAACAAACACTTCGGAATAAAAACAATTTTGACATGAATTCAGGGCAGCAGTATCTTAATATATATAGAGAAGAAGCTTAATGTTTGATTATTTAAAGGTAGCAAATTAAGTGTGGTTTTTTTTCTTAACCTGCAACATATGTTCCTGACTTCAGTGTTTTTAAAAAGGTATAAATATTAATGTAGATCTCAAACTATCTGAATGTTTTCCTGTTCTAATCTTGTCCATCCCCAGCAGTCCAAATCTGCTCCTCTGTTTGACTGGTCAAGAGTACTTGATTTCAAGGCAGAATTCAACTATTTCAGTATGTGGGAGTAGCTCAGTAAAATTAGTTTTAAGCAAAACACGTAAGCTTCAGAGCACTTCTACCCCTCAGTTTTTCAGGAAGATACTGGAATTGGTTATAACTAAACTGAGTAGGATTCCAGTTCACATAGTATTTTAAAGATACAAACAGTATCTGTGTCCCATGTGTCCCATGCTGCTTTACAGTTTGCATGAGAAATACAGATTCTACAATTCCTCTCATCCTGTCCCTTTTTCCTTTTAAAGGACATTGTGAAGAACGAAGATAAAGATCAGAAATCCAAAGAAAATGGAGCAAACGTATGATAAACTGCTGCTGTTTAGAAGAATGGTGTTACATAATGTAATATAAATCATGATACCAGAATGTATGGGAAGTGATGCATGTTTGATTTTAGTAGTATAAATATCTTAGTTCCAAAAGATGTATAAAGTTTTATGAATTTGAGTGTCTGCTCCAGAAGATTGCTTGTAATTCTTAGCATTCAATTTGAGACACTCCTCAAGTGAAAATAATTTTGCATTGCGAAAAGTTTTAGGATGAACTTTGTTATAGTTCTAACTCTAATAAAGTTCATCAACGTAATGAACAGTAGCAAGTATTTAATTACCAAATGTTTTTCATTGAAGTCTAGTGAAATCAAAATTTTCATTATTTATAGACTTGCCATTTTTAGGTTTTTGTCTTTATTTCGGTCCAATTAGTATTTTTAAATTCAAATATAAATCACAAAATAGCATGCTACTTAATTTTACAAGTAAAGTTTTTTCTAAAAAAAAAAGCTTCTTGGTTTTTTTTTTGTTTTCACTTGTCATAACTTTTTTCCCCATTCAAATATAACTTTCTTCCCCAAAGCTGCTTGTACTAAAGCCTTGTAATATACAGTAGTTTGGATGAGTTAAGAAAGCAATAGAAACCTACCAAAATACTGGTAGGGTTGTGAGATTTATATGAAAATACATGGGCCTGTTTTAAATGTGTGTCATTTGTGTTCATTAAATTGTTCTTATCTTTGGCTTAATCTATGTACTCCTTTTTAATAGCAAATGCAGCATATTAAGATGTACAGTTGGATACCACAGCAGTAGGTGTCAGAATAATGCCTTACATGGAGAAAAAGCTGCCAGTGTAAAACTGCCTTGGGTTAAATTTGGGCTCACAACGTGTGTAATTACTGCTAGGACTTTAGTCGAACAAAAACATGGATCCACAAGTATCTAGACTGCATATTGTAATTACAAAGGAGCAGCACACAACTGGGTTTGTTGAGAATGGGTAAGGCCTTTCTTTGTGTTCACAAATCACTAGAGATGGAAGCTCACAAGTTACTGTGACTTCCTTGTCAAAGGCAACTTACTCAAAGAATGTGAAATATCAGCAGTTGTATTTTGGAGCAACTTTCAGGAAAACTAAGGAGTTTGAAAGCTGGGAGAGAAGTGTTTTCTTACAGAAATGGTTAATTTTAGCAGATGTTTTCTTTTTTAGTCTAGATGTCCTAGGTAACTAAATACCTGTTAGAAAAGTCTAAGTGCCATAATATGTATGAATACCCTACATGGAAACTCGTGTAGCTTTAATAAGATACACATTAAAATGCCTGAATTTATGTTCAAAAGAGTCTAAGCTGGTGCTTTTATCACTTACCTTTCTTGGCTCTTTTGGAGCTAGACAAGTGAAATATCTTTAATTAAAGTAACATGCATAAGCTTCCCCCTCATTCCTCTCATTTGAGTCATTGTATAATACCTGAACTGTTCACAGTCAAGTAGGAGATACTATAAAAACATTAATTGTATATAAGTACACAGAAAATAAATGTTTTAGAAATTGGGAGATAACATCTCAGAATGATTGAATGAGGATGGTGATAAATTTATCTTATGAAAAGCATTCTCTATGGTGTACAGATGGTGTTAAATTCTTTTGTAATGAAATTATATTTTTCACCTTTACCTTTGTACAGATTGTTGACAGCATGTTTAATTTTTGACATTGAGCACCATTTATGTAAATGGATTTGAAAGAATTGCATCTGAAATACCTTGTTCCTGAATTTCAGCAGTATGTGTGAAGATACGAGAAAATGAGTCTAGAATTTAGGACAACAACATTTTAGGCACAGTGAAAATCTGAAATATTTTGCTTGGGTATTTTTACCTTAAACTGCTGAGCTGAAAGCAGTTGTTAAAACAAGCAGGCCTCCTCATCTCATTCTTCAGTGAGGGGCCCTGTGAGACAGTTGCTAGAGTGATACAGATTTTTACAATATTTAAGAAAAAAAGTGTTTGTTAGAATGACTAATCTTTCTCTATATTGATTTGGTGTAATAGTGTTTCAGATACTTTGTACAGTCTGTGTTTATGTTGGAAAGGAAATTAAATGGTTAAAGAATAAAGGGAAAGAAAAAAAACAAACAAGGAAAAGTTTTACAACCTCCACAGAGCTTGACCAGTCTCATGAAGCACAAATAATGTGAGGAAGAACAGGCACTTCTTACAGCCTATGTGACTTGGTGGAGGAAACAGCACAAGGTTCTGTATATGACCCACATTGATGCTGTATATTGGCTAAAGCTTCTTAGTGCTATTCCCAGAAATGTGACTAATTCTAAGGAAATTTGAATAGCGTATCAGTAATGGAGGTTTGGAGAAGCACTCTTGTCTGTTCTGATTTATGAACAAAGTTTGTATTTCATGTCCACGTTTCCCACCTTACGGTCTGTGTACTTCTGAGTCGTTTGTTATGTCCCAGCTACTGGCAAAAGGCTGCTAAAAGTGAGCCTTGGCTTCCCACTTGTTTGGACTTCTTAAATCATAACAGGTGTTCTATAGAAAGTAGTAAATCTTGGACTGCTTTGTTCTGTAGAGAAAGCCCTGCTACAGCAGGCCCATAAATAGAATCTGATCTCTGATTATAAATTTGTTTCCTTCCCCTTTGCTGTTTTGTCTCATGAGGGCAAATTAATGAGTTTAACCCTTACAAAATTATATTCAGCCCCGTGGATGTCTGTGAATGAGGCTGGGAAGAAAGATCCAAGTGCTACATGCCTGCAAACTGACCTGGAATAACACAGGCTCTCTTGAGGCCCCTTTGCTTTTGCTTGAGCAGTGGAAAGAACAAGTCTGTAGTTTCACTGCTACGTAGAAACAGTGGCAATGGTGAGTTTTGCCAGCTTTCTGCAGTGTTGAGGATTGCATGCAGGAAAGGAGGCTGCTGCCAGCACTGCTGCATGTTGTGCTACCATGAAGACACCCAGGGTTTTCCTGACTCACCCAGTGCTTGATGCCTGTGCCCATAGCGCCGGGGCACTGCTGCAGGAGGACTCCTGGATTGCAGAAAAACTTCCTGGTTGTTGGTTTGTCCAGTGTCCTTCTGCCTCAGTCTGGAAGGCCCTGAGTGTACAATGGAGAAATTAGAATTATCTCTCTGGTGTCTGGGGCTTTCCACAGATCCAGCTTTTACAGTTGAGTTCTTTCAGTATCAAACGTTACAAAGCCTAGTCCTTTAAGGTAACTTCTTTTTCAGTATTTAACTGTTTTGAGAGAGAGGAATGGCTTCCAGTCCATCTTTCTGCTGACTAATGTGCTGTGTGAATATGTTTGGACCTCTGTAACAGTTAAATTTCACGGATCATTTTGTCAAGGCTGTGCACAAAACGTGTTTTTTCTCTTGCTTTTCTGTACTGTTTGTGTACCCAGGTCAAGTTCTTACCTTGAATGCATTTGTTCAGTGCAGTTTATATTTTAAAATATAAAAGATAAAATAATTCATTTTGAGTGACTGAGTCTTACAGTCAGCAATAGATTGCGACGTGTAGGTAGCACAGGCACTACACTTACACTGGTATCTTCCAGAAGTTCAGCTGGGACTTGCATATTGCCATGGAGTGGGACAATAAAGATGCCATAAGTAATGGATACTTTTAGTCAGCTATCAAAACTGCCAGTGTTTTTCCAACAAGCTTTTTTGTTTCTGCATACTGGGTTTCATTGATGTGGTGCGCAAAAGTTGTTATAGTAAAAATCTCTAATAACAAAATGCATTGGTTTCAAGTAAAACAAATTTCCCTTATTTATTCATCCTCTATATAATCCACAGCATCACAATACAGAGTATAAACTAGAGCTTTGGAACACATCAAATCTCACCTGACATTGTGTGTGTGGTAGCATTGCAATTGTGTTTCACAATGTTCCCTTTGCATTTCTAGGTTTCTAATACCTGAACTTGTCTTGAAAATGTAAGGCTGCTTTTGAGTTCTTGTGTCCTGGTGGTTTTAAATTGTCTCTAACAAGTGAATTCTAACTGGTTTGAGGATTTGGATCAGGTCCCCCACAGTAGGTCTAAGAATCAGTACCTTTGCAGCTGTCATTTAATAATGTTGCAAGTTTTTATATCTAATCAAATATTAGTTCAGCTCTCTTTATTCTTCTCTTTAAAAGGACAGCAGAATAATGCTGCTGGGTAGATTTGTTTGTTGCATGCTGCAGTTTGATATTTCAGAAATTTCCTGAGCTGGATTCCAGCCAGGTGACAGATTCCCAGTGCCAGGTGTTCTGATCAGAAATAGATTCCCAGGGTATTTTCCCCTCAGCCTGCTGAGGGACACAAGTGCAAGGATGCTGTGGACTGAGTCGCCATTCACATTTGCTCACAAACAGCTGGGTAGTGGGGAGGAGGGAAAAGGTGCAAGGACTCCCAGTCTGAAATCTCCCCACTCTGCTTTTCAGCAGATATTTTTCAAGTACTAATTTGCAGTATACAGGATTTGTTTGAGTGTCAGTTGGGTTTTTTTTCCCTTTATTGCTGAATTTTTTTTAGCAGGGCTGGATGGTAGCCAGCAGATCAGCATCTACAAAGCAGAAATTTCTGCCACGTGTGTTGTAGAAATGAGCAGCTGGAGACAGAAGTACCTTGGTCTCAAAACCACCCTTGTCTCACAGACCAACCTCCTTTGCTGTAAAGCAGTTCAATGCATGTGTGCAGAGGACAGGATAAAGGAGAGGAGGCAATTTTCCCTCTAGGTATCAAGCATTGTTACACTTCAGCTTGGGCACTAATAAGAAACAATAGAATTCTGGAAGTTCTCCTAAGCAGCTGGAACGACTCCTGCCTGTTTCACAAGAGGTGGTCTCCATCTCCCATAAAAGACTTTCAGCTTGTCTCCTCATGCCTTTTTCTATCACAGTACTATTCAGGTGAGTTAAATATTTCATTAAATGTAACTATTAGAACATTAATTTATAAGTTGTAAAATCTTGGGGTAGAGAGTTTGCAAAAGCAATTTCATAGTATTCCTAAATAGAGAAAATGTTGCCTTTGTCAAGTATCCCCTCTGGTAAAAGAAAGCTATGTATCATGTGACTAAACACATGAAAACACAGATTAGCTGCTTACTGATACTGAATATGATTTTTCTCTTAGTGTTCTTCCTGAAATCAACCTAAGAACTAGTTGTTTTTGTTTTTTTTTTCTTTGAGGGGAGGAGTGATCTTTTCATTATAACATGGAGAAGAAAAATAAGTGACTGTTAGTACTGGGACATGTATGGATGGCAGCACATCTATAAATTCTCAGACCATCCATGGGATCCAGTAATGTGCTTGTAAGGAATGTGCAGTTAGCATTTTCAGTCTTGTGATTTGGGCCTGTAGTGATGGACAGCACAGAAGGGGACTTGTGAGGATCGTACAGCGTACAACACTGGGGATCCATGGACAAAAGCAGAATTTGTATCGTGTGACTTTTGGGTAGCAGTGGCTCAGAATATGTAGGATTGATAAGAGGTGGCTGTGCAGATGATGTTCTGAGCAGTGAATTATTTTTGTTACCTACTTCACCCTTTAAAGAAAAGGAAGATTAATCCACTTTAGGTCTTATTTTCAAAGAAGACAGTTGAAAAAAAAATGATGATTCTAATGCAGCATGGAATTCAAGAACCTATAAAAATTCCCTAAATAGTGCACTGAATCGGACACCAGATCCCTCTGTGAGCACCGGGTTCCAAAGCAAACTGTGCCCTTACCTTGTGTGTCAAGGATTTTGCAGGGTGAATGAGAGGCTGCAGAGCTCTGCAGAATACGAACCTGTGCAAGTGACTGTGACCTGCACGTGTCCTGTGTGTCTGCACTGGTGCCTCCTTTGCCTCTCTGCCAGCCCTTGTTTTGTGGGAGTGTAATCTGAGACAGGGCAAGAGCCCTGATCCTGTGGGAGAAAGGGGAGGGAGTCTTTCGTCTCTGTGCAATCTTAGTGCAAAATAGAGGCGGGTTCCTCAAGCCTAGAGTGGGATTTTCTGGAGCTACGAGCAGCAGGGACGGGGTGGAGAGCTGGGGCAAGGCTTGACCAGAGGCACCAAGCCAGTGCTGGAGCCCTCCGGTGCCACTGAATTTATTTGCTTTCGTCTTGACTCATTCCTATCTGCTTTGCTGCTTGCGTGTGTGATCCTGATGGTGACATCCTCTCTTTTTCGGAGCTGCCGGCTGAGTACAGCAGAGCAGCCTGAGCTGCCATCAAGGGCCTCATCAGCTGAAGCACCAAACCACTCTCTCAGAGCAGGTTAACTCCAGCCTCTGGCATTTTTTGATTGGCCATGTAAATCCTGCAGGCAAAAATCCTGTACCCAGGCTGGTGGAAAAGGGGCAAGCAAGCAGAGCATCACCAGGACAGCTTTCTCCAGAGGCACAGCCTCCCCATCAGTCGGACATTGGGGCAAACTGGGTTTGCTGGTAGGCTGGTTTGCAGCAGAGTGACCTGGTGAGTCCACTGCAAGGCAGACTGAGCACTCGGTATTTAGGAAAAATGTGGTAGGAAGTGGGTGTGCCGGTTGGTTCTGGTGTTTTGTTGCAGGTAATGTTTCCTGGAAGAAGTGGCTGCATGTAGTGCGTCTGGAGCCTGAGAGTGAAATGAACTGTAAGGTGCGTTCATAACCAGTGGAAGACAATTAGTTTAATTCTCGGTGGACGTTTTAAGCGAAGGATCATGCACTGGAAAAAAATGCTGGGGCTGGATGTTATGGATTGAGTCAGCACGAAGATTCCTCTGAGAAAAAGCTCCAGAAGGTGCTGCTGCTGCGGAAGGTAAAGGCGGAGGGTGTAGGCACCGTGGGTGGGTGATGGCTGCCCGCCGGGGAAGGCGCTGTGCTACCCAATGCCGATGTGAGCGGCTGCAGCCAGCAGCTGCTTTTAGTCTTGGATCCTCTGGAACTCTTCACATACACATACACTGGGGGGAAGGGAAAAGGAAGGGGGAAAAAAAATAAAAGCAGCCCTATGAAGTCATCTTTTAAACCTTTTCTAAAAAATTATAAAAGTGGACATGATGAAATATCTAAGAAGGAATCAGGCTCAGATACATTCAAGTTGCTACCCTAAATACCTAATTATTCACATTAATTTTAACTACATCATACTGGTGAATATTTATCCATCGTTTTCATTTGCTACCTGCAATAAGTGCCTATGCAACAGACTGTTGACCTCTGCAGTCCAAAGAGACCAGGCTGCAATGAAGGGCTTGGTCTACACAGAAAGTACAGCTGGGGATTATTGAGTGCTCTTAACGCAAGTTTGCCACGAAAAGTGCTCTGAAATGCGATTGCAGAATACACCCACCAATGACAATTGTGGGTCAGATTAAAGTTCTGCTACTGGTACTGACTGCTGCCTCACAGCTCTTCAGTTGTCACTCGGGGCATTTGTTTTGGTCAGGAAAACCCTTTGCTGCTTGCAGTTGCTGCAGGGGGGGCAGACTTCGGTATGCAGGGGTCATTAATCCTAGAGTGTCTTTTACTCTTGGTCCCGTGGAGTCGAAGTCGGTTTGTCCTGCGGAGCATCCCGGCAGGCTGCTCTTGTGTGACCGACTTTTGCAGAGGAACACAGTAACACAGGACCTGTGTAGTTCTTGCAATTTTCTGTGCTGTTTGGGCATGGTAAATGAGGATCGCTGTCTGTGGAAGGAACTATAGGAGTGCCAAGTTCTAATAATCGAGCCTAATGCAGGTAAGCGATACCTGAGCAATGCAGTCCTGGCTTTGTGGCAGCTCAGGCACCAGCTTGAACGTTTGGATGTGAAGCGCTTTGTGCTTTAACTTTCCCAAGACTAAAGGACTGGAAGCGTTAACAATCCAACCAGGAATGCTGCTAACAAAGACCAGAAGATGCTGCAGTGGAGACACTCAGCAGTTCAGCTCCCTAGTAACTGCTAGGTACTTGGTGAGGTGCAAACAAATCTCTTTTCAGATGGATTTCCAAAGGTTAGTAGGGATTTTCGTGGCAGTCAGTTGGAGATGTTTGTTTTTACTTTTCCCTGACGGTAGTTCTGCAATCCTCTCTGTCTAGGGATGAATTCTATCTTAATTCATATTCTTAATTTATATTCATTCATACATCTTAATTATAGCTAGAAGTGCATTTTACCTCATTTCAAGCAGGACTGGATATAATTAGATCACAAAAGCTTTTTGTTGAAGCTAACTAGCAATTCTTCAAGAAAGAATTCAAAACTGCACTTTTTCTTGAAGCAAAAGAAATAACCAACTTTTGGAAGACCTGAGGAATTCTTAATTATATGTTTCAAACCGTTTAACAGGAAAATATCTGATGTCCAGCCTGTGTTGTCCTTGGCCAGCTCAACCCCTTTGTTATTTCTTAACACTGTCTTAACTTAAATCACATAGTTCTTTTTTTCCTGTTTCTGGTATTTCCCCTTCTTTCCCAATAATTTGTATAGAATAGCCACTCCCTGTTGCAGTTCCATTTTCTGACTAGTAAATTTTCTCTCCTCATCAGTCTGTTCTTGGGCACTCTGATAACCTTACAGAACTGGTAACATCTGGTAACTCCAGCTGGAGTTCATCTTCCCTAATCACATATTAACCTGCTGACCTCTTAATCCAGGGGAGGTGTTACAAGGAAAAAGAGTGGCTTATTGGTCTGCACCTAGAAAGCAGTAACATTTATAGGTATGTTGGGAATGGTTATCTATTACTGTAAATGAAAAATTATATGTTATTGCAGGTCTCCTGGGGATGATTGAGAACTTAACTCCATTGTTTTTTACCTCCTTGCTTCCCAGTAACGTCTTTTGTGATGCATAGGATGGCTAGTTGAATAGAAATGTAAGTTACTTCAGTAAATTAATTAGATTGTTTCCCCATCGTCCTGCCTCTTGCTGCAGTAACAGCCAAAAGAGTTGCTTACAAGTTAGAATTCTCTTGTCTTTGTGAATTTCACTTTTTCCAACAACTAATGTCGACATTTTCATGATTTTACTTGAATTTCTGGAAGCATAATGGGAAAAAAAATTCTATTTGAGTGTCTTTATTTAGGTAATTTTCTGATTTTAAATTATATATTCTATGCCTTCTCTTCCAAAAGCCCTCATAATGGCTGTTTTCCGCTCAGAAATTCTTTTCTCCCATTTCTTATATATATATTGCTCTAGAAAAGCAAGTAGCAAGTTACACAACTAAAATGCAAAGGACAATGTTTTCTTGGGGCTTGGTTTTTTTTTTTTTTAAAGCAATTACAATGTTTAAAAATGAAGCTATTGGTATCAGATTTGTTGTCCATATTTTACATAGAGAGATTTGACTGCATTTTTAATCGATCTGCTCTCATAACTTTGCAGTATTGAGAAATTCAAGCCACTTGGGTTTTTCATGTTTCCTGACTAAAGCCTGGGATATTGGCAGCCAAGCACTGCGGTTCTTAGGAAACGTTTCCTGCACTTGTGGCAATGGCAGTATCTGCAAATTCCAGCAGCATTTGATGAAATTTCACAAATACCCGGGTGTACCAGGTGTCAGCCTGTAGTATCTTTATGCTTGGCTGTGTTACATGCAAAGTGTGGGGAACGAGTTTTCAGGCTCATGGGAATCATGAGCCAATGCTATTGCAAACCACAACCACTTGTTTGCGGGGCAGTAGATCACAGAATCACTGGATTGGAAGAGACCTTCAAGATCATCGACTCCAACGTGTTCCCTGACACCTCAACTGAACAATGGCACCAAGTGCCACATCCAGTCTTTTCCTAAACACGTCCAGGAATGGTGACTCCACCACCCCCCTGGGCAGACGATTCCAGTACTTAATGATGAGAAGCAAGAGGCTTTGGCACTGTGGCGTTGATTTTGCCCAGTCACATTTCAGTGAAGAATTATCCAGACTGTTGCATGCCGAGTTTAAAGCCCTCGGCACTCAGAACTCCTCACTGCTTATCTCAAGGAGCCTTCCTGGCTATTGTTTGTCCTCAGAAGACGCTGTGGTCCCACAAATCGTTGTTGTTCTTTACCCCAGCAGTTCAAATGAGGTTTTTACTAGAGAAACACACTGAGGCACTGGACATCCTGACTTTACGAAACAGGCTACACCTTGACTGATACTAGTCACCGGGAGTTTAGTCAAACAAAGGGAAAATTCAGTCCCAAAATCTTGCAACTAACACAAACTGCCTTGCTGTGTTTATTCCCAGATAAAATCCAGAGTCTCTCTCCTCCCTTCTGTTCTGATGGGGATTTCATGGGGTGCATGATACACACAGGACTGAGTAGGAACTTTTATATTCTCCTTGGGAGATGGAGGGGAAGAAAAGGGAAAAATCACTGCAATTAAAATTTTCCTCAGAGGCTGAAGCAGGGGCTAATTTTAAAAACTTTTGATCTGATAACTGAGCAAACTCTGTGGAAATGCATCTCTCTGTGGACCATCTCCCGTGCTCAGCTGAATTGTTCAGTCAATTGTCCACCTAACGAGGGGCAAAGTGCTCCCTCCCACTTTCCTGTACAGCCTGAGGGGATGCATGCAGGGCCGCTGCATGGGGACTCTCCGATGAGATTAGATAGTTACAAATACTCGATTTGAGCGCACTGACCTGCTGAGCCTTTGGAGAGAGAAATTGCCGTGACGGTCCAGGAGAATGCAGTAGCTGCTTGCTTGCTGTCCTTGGCCGTCAGCAGCTCGTTCCTGTCACCCCAGAATGCCTTCTCTCGTGACAGCAGCATTTTGCCTGTGCCTGAGGCCCGACTCCTTCGTGATTCCTATCGAGTAGAAGAGAAAATATCAAAATGAAACATTTTCGCTTAGCCTTTAGAGGCTGAATTTGCTGTCGAGTCAGCATCTCTGTCGCAGAGTTACAAGTTTTCACAAGCAAAGCTAAGAAAGCCCTGTCCTTTCCAGTCAGGCTGAAGCTGGGACGGGCAGGCAGACTTTAACTTTTCTGTGGACAGGTTATGTGCTGGTCACCTTTTTCAGTGAGGGCTCTGCTGCAGGCTGGAAATTTATCTCTCTTGAGAAATATTCTATTGAAGAGTGACATTGAAAAGACAGTAGGCTTTTCTCTGAAGTGTCAAATTTTATAGGTTTTTGCTGGAGGTATTGAATGAACTGGAATGAGATCAGACAAGGAATTGTTTTGTGCTCTTGTTTGTGCATTTGTAGAGTAATCTGATAGGTCTAGCTCCGCACTTTTCCTTGTGTGACTCTCCCACAGAACATAAGGAGAAAGAGATGCGCTAAGAGAAGCAGCTGGAAAATGGGCAGATAGTCTCTGAAGCTTTGATACTCAAACAGAATCCCCGTTATAGCAGAGGGATGGAATTGAATCTCCTGAAAGTGTTCAGCAACAGCTTAAGGAGTAAGGAGCAAAACTTCTGCGGTACTTGTGGCCTGCAATAACCTTTCAAAGAGCTGGCACAGCTTTGGGGAACTCTGTTAGTTCCTGGGTGATGAGTTCAGGTGTGAGTTATTCAGTGAGCTCAGCAGGCATTGGCTGTGGAGATCCTCATGCTCTGCTTCTCTGCATGTTTGTACCAGCTTTTGGGAACAGCTTTGAAGTGCCACAGTGGCACTCGGACACCCGGACTCAATCTACAGCTGCGTATTCGAGCATTTCCTGCTTAGTAGCAATTCTCAACGTTTCTGAAATGAGAGACAAATTCCTGTCCCCAAGCTACCTGGCAAGCTTTTAGGACAGATTTGTTTTCACTTGAGTAATTTAAATTTGTTCACAGCAATGAATGTCAGCATCAGCACAGTTCTGCTGCATGTTTATTGAAGCCACAGAGGAAACTATGGCCTTGTGAGAAGCTGATTTCGTTTGGTCTACAAAAGGTCATGACTCTGGAGTGGATATTGTTTGTCAGGCACTGCAGTTACACAACCTTAATGAGGATGGCAGCTCAGCAAGAGGCTGGGGATGTGCCTCATGGGATTCCTTTCTTTCATTCTGCCCCAAAAACAGGGATGTAGGTTTGCAAGTCAAAGGAGAATAATTTTGTACTTCAATAGTGCTGGCTTCTGTGAAATGTAACTCACAGCATGTGGTCATGCTTTGCATTGAACTGGTTAGGATTATTTAGAATTGTGTCCTTTTATTATTATCAGGCCTGAAAAGAGCGGATGACCTAAAATGGTGCTTTATTTTGCACTGATGTGGATAGGCTGGCAAACATGAAGAGCAGTTTGAACTTCAGTTTTATTGTCAAACACTACTTTTAAAGTTATTTTCAGTGAGGTATTTCATTCAGAACTTACTAACTTGTATATTCTGTTGTAATTGGGTTTTACCTATTAATCACAGTTGTTCCAGTGGTGACTCTGCTAATATATTTTGAGGAGCAAAAGGGAAGAAAACATTTGTGCCTTTGAAGGAGATTTTTACCTACCTTGCTATTATTGCTTTTGATCTAATTGAATCTGTGTAATGCTTGTGTAAAACTTACATTATTTCCTGATGTTTAGTGCCTAATTTTAGCTGGCATTTAGCCCCACTGACTTCAGATTACCCCTGCACACTTAATGCATTTCCATATAAAATTCTTCCTAAGGTGTTAATCTCGTATTACAAAAGCCCTTTCTCAGTAAAATACGCATTGCAGTAACCCTAAATGCTATACTCAAACTACTGATTGAACTCACAGCAGCAAGGTACAAGGGCCTGTGATGTTCTTCAGAATCCTGATGTGTTTACTAGATCTGCTCGGACTGAATTACTTGAGAGGTGTAATATGTAAAAGCAATTGTGCATGCATTTTTTTCACACTACCCCAGTAGTTTCTAATCATACTGTTTAGCAAGTACCGCTGATTGGAAGCATATAATTTTTTTATAATAAGCATAATTCAATTTAATTTACTCTTTTTTAAAATATAATCTCTAGGCAGATTAGTCAGAAAGATCTTGGCATGTATTGTGTATTTCTCAGTGCTAAGGACTATTGCTTCTGTCTTTTGGGTGAGAAAAAATTTCAAGAAGATAGGCTGAGCTGTGCTATATCCTCAGTCTTTTGAATTCTTGCACCTTGTATCATGAAAGGCATATCTTAACTGCATTAATACTCTTTTAGAAGGAGGGTCATTTGAACAGGCCTATTTTTTTCTGTCTCAGTCAGAAAAGACAATAGTTTGTTTTAATATCATGAAGTTAATGAAATAAATTGCATTAATTTGTAGTGCTTCTGCTGTGGTCTTTGATAGAATCAGTCTTCATTTCAAGGCTACTTTTAGCTTTTTCTATACTGCCATTTTGCCTCAGCACACGTCCAGTCCATTGCTGTGGAGAGCACCAGCCCTAACAGTGAGCCTGTACATCTGGAGGTCAGTTACACAAAGCAAGTGATGAACACAGGAGCTGTTTACTTGAGAGGTGAAGAGAAAACCAAGAGTTTTCTCATATAGACGCTGTTTGGTACGACCTCGTTACCAGTGTGATGGAAGTGCAGCTTTGTTTCTCTAACTTCCTGTTACCCCAGAAAACTTCTCAGCTCAGCTGAAAAGGTCCAAAGTGCCCTTGCATTGGGTTACAGAGAGCAGGGTGGTCAAGGTGGGGGTGAGGATGGCTGTGGGAGGGACAGTCCTGGCTCCAGCTGAACCACATGACTGCTGTACTTTCATTCCTATCCTCCCTCCTGCTCAACACAGGGTCAGCTCTGGGCTCAGCCCTGGTTGCTCTGGGATTTACTCAGTCACAGCCTGGGAACTGCCCAGGGCTGGAGACAAGCTCTCTGGGCACACTGCTCCACAGCTTGCTGTCCTTAAAGGTGGAAAGGTTCTCTGTATAGCAAATCTGAGCCTCTGCTGTTGCAGCAGGTGCCTGTTGTATTTCATTGTCCTGTCACACTCTGCTGTGCAGAGCCTGGCTCTGTCTTCTCAGGGAGCTGCTGCCAGAGCCCTCCAAAGCAATTTCTTCTCCAGGTTTTACAAGAGCCATTCCCCTGGCTGTGCCTCCCAGGGCAGGTGTTCCAGGCCTGCCCAATTTGGTGTCCCTCTGCTGAATCTGCCCCCATTCCTTTGGTGCTGCATAGATTGTGCAATTTATTTTCCCCCCTGAAATTGTTCTACATTTTCAACATCCCACAGACACATGCATATCTCTATAATTTCCTTTGGAGGCTTCACCTTGGTCTGCGGGAATCAACAACCCAGTATCTTCACTGTAAGGGTTCTGCTGAACTGGCTTTTGAAAAAACATTTACTGAGTCTCCTGTAATACAGTGGAGCTGCTCAGTTGCACTGTTGGTCTTCTGTGACATCCTTTTGGCTGAAATTTTGATTAACTGAAACATGGAAAAGGTGTTTTATAGCACTCAAGCCATGGAGACAGGTTTGGGAACTGCAGACTAAAGTCCTCGAGTGCTGTTTAATCTGCAGTGTCCAAACAACTCCTCTGAGGCCTCTTGTGGTAAAGATGCTGCTTTTCATTTCTGAACTGGTTTGTTTTGTTTTTCCCTGTGGACCATAAATTCCAGCCTAATGAAAGGATTCAGAAAGTTATTTTCTAGCAAAGGGGACATCCTTAAAGTTGGATATCCATTTAGGGAGAGTGGAAGGAAAAGTGGCTGTGCACATCCATCAACATCCCAGGCAGGTGTGAAGTTGCCTCTATATCATTAAAGTTTTGTTCTCAGCTGAATGAAAAACCTCCCTGCAATGGGATTTGTCTTATCACGAGATCTGAGGCCTGCTTGGTTCCACTGCATTGTGTGGTGTTGGCTCCTGTCCTCACTCCAAGCAAGGGCTGGGTCCAAGGGAAGCTACCATGGCACAAGCTCTCTGACAGCTTCTGCTGCATGGGATGGGATTGGGGCAGGTGCTGCCATGAGCCCTGCCCCCTGATCCAGGATTTTCTGGAAAACCTCTGCAGGGAGCTGTGCTCTCTTTTCAACAGCTCTGTGGGTGCTGCTCCTCTCAAAGTCTGGAACGTGAGTTCCCTGGGCTGGGGTATAAGTGAGCTGAAGCCAGGGAATGTGCAAAGTGAATTTCGGTTCATTCTAGGGAGGGCAAACAAGCATTACATTGTATACTTTTCCCGTCTGCCTTTTATGTGACAGCACGCCTCCAGGCCAAGGAGGCCGCAGGAATATTGCAGCAGTTGGAGCTGACCTTTAGCTGTACAGGCACAGGAATGCACAACTTCATCCCAACGTTTTATAGTTAATCTTTGGCTCTAGAGGTAAGTACTTAGCCAACCCCCATTACTGCTTGCTGGTTAGAACAAAGGTTTGGTCATTAAAGAGCTATTTGAATTTCGGAGATTTGTTGCAGAAGAAAGGGCACAGCTGGAAGCAAGGAAAAAGCAGAGCAGTTTTAGTGGGGAAATGCCAGGGTTGTGAAGGGGATTTTTTGGATGAGGCCAAGTGGAAAAGCTGTGCCTGTGTCACATTCCTGTAGCAGTGGATGGCAGCACCTCAGGACAGTTAAAGGAGTCGGAGACATTGACAGTGGCTTGTTTATTCCTATTCTGTTGTTTGGCTCCATGGTGGTTGTTTTGCAACTTGCTTGAGACTATTTAATTTTGTGTTCTTTTTTATCTCCTTGCCCTGAGCATTTTGAATCAATCTGTCTTTTACCACCAAGCCTGACACAAAATGCTGAAATGGTTAAAGATGACCTTCCTTTGCTATCAGCTGTGCTCTGTATGTTCAATGCATTCTTAAAAGCCATCAGCATGCTACATTATATGAAAAATAATTATCTGCAGTGCTGCTGCTCAGAGTGGAATTTTTCTGCCTGTTATGCAGTGAATGCCCCAAAGGTGGATGTGCTTATGCAGTTTTGCTTGTTGGCTATCGTGGCAGCTGTGGGTGAAATGCAGGTCTCTGGACACCTTGTGCTGTGTTCTCCTAACAGTGCATTTGGAGCTGCATCCTTGCCAACGAGTTCAGGGAGTACCTCTGGAGCCTGAAACCTGCTCCTGAGACGCTCCCGAAGCACCCAAGTGGGCGCGGCAGTGGCCTTGCTGTGAGCTGAAGGGGTTCATGTCCTTGAAGGTCAGAGATACACATTTCAGTGGCAAAACCTTACCCACTGAGCTCAGTTTAAGGAAAACTGGACCACACTGAAGGTCTTGGTGTCTGCTGTGTGACTTGTTCCTACCCAGGGATTTGGGCAGAGGTTGCAGGAAAGAGCTTTTCCTCTTCTTCCTGAATCTTGCTTTGTTTTCACCATATCTGCCTGTGGGATTTTTTAATAGCTGGTAAAAGAAATTATGGCTGTGGGTTGCCATTAGCACTAGGATTAGAGAAAGGCTTTCATGCTGGCTCTTGGGTAGGAACCTCAGAAAGCACTTAGCAGTCGTATTTCCAAAAGTTTGTAATGCTTGCATTTGGGAACAGGCTTTTCTGTGTTGTTGGGAAGACAGAAAAAGTGGTTGATTTTTGTTGGTTTTGTTTACTTCTTATCAAGTTGCATGGCAATGTCCTTTGTATGTTTTAAGGAATAAAGAACTTGTTAAGAACTTAATAAGGATAAGTTAATCATAGAAAGCTGGAGACTGTAAAAACCAGAAATTGTGACCAAAACGAGGGCACTCTTTGTCCTGATTTGGTAGTGTGTGTCCTGGGAGGAATCAGTAAGTACAGAAATCTGACATTTTCATGTGTTTGTAGATGTCAGCTGGGGAAGTGTTGGTGACCTTAAACTGACACTTAATTGTTTCTCTAAGAGTTGTACAAAATAATCAAACAACAGATATTGTTTGCTGTTCCTGAGAGGTTTTGTTTGTTTCAGTAATACATTAGACACATTACAAGGTTTGACAGTTTCATTTAATTGAACTATTTGCTCTTTGCTTCAGTAAAAGGATGTTTCTGAAAACAGGACCTAGTACAGCACTAGTACAGAGTACTTGTGCCAAAATAGAGTTTTTCTGTTATATACTTAAAATTGAAAATGTTAATATTAAGTGCCTCTATCATATACATAGAATTATTCTTTAATAAGAACATGTCTTGTAAAATCATTAATGTTCAGAAAGGGTTTTGCTAGAGTTCCCAGTTTTTTATGATGTTCTTATTAACATTTTATTCCTTAAAGTTCTTTAACTATAACGTGATTTTTGCTATAAAATGTGATCATGATGCACTCTAGTCTACAGAAAAGCAGAAGCCTTGCAGTTGGTAGCAGTAGTGCTCTTGCTTATGATCTTCCTGGTACAATTCTGCAAAAAGTGAATTACATCAAACAAACCAAGGTTCTCATGCAGCGAGGCATAGGATCTGTGGAATCTTTTGTATAATCCATTCCATGATAGATTCTCCCAGCTACAAAACAGAAACATCAATTTTCTATTCCTCCTCTGCCCAACAGATGTTTTGGGGTTTTTTCTGGAATGGATTTACTCCTAGCCCTGTATCGTTCTGTAAACTGTTTACCTGAATTTTTAAGAAGTAAATTGAGTGCTGTTGTAATAAATGCCTCTCTGTTCACTTGGAACCAGCCTGGGTTTTACCCAGATAAACTTGTCTTGTATGTAATTTTTCTGAAGAGCCCAAAGATGCAAAAATTCTGCACCTGTTAAACAACTCAGTGAAAAATGATACTGCTCACATTACATGGATGGAACAAAAATCACTTTGTGCTAGTCAAGAATACCCAGAGACTTTTCTGTGTGCTGAGTTTTGTTACCCAATGCTCATATTACAGATGACTTCCCACACTGCGATCAATAAGTGCTCCAAAAAGGGTATTCTTGGGTTTTAGGTGTCCAGGAAATGAGCAGAGCTTAAACAGGCCTGTGAAGCAAACTGGTATAGGAATACCTGAGCCCTGGCCTGCTGCTGAGATTTGCTTTAGTTAATGGGGTTCTGCAAAACTGGCAGAGTGTGGAAGGGAAGGAGGCTGTGTTTAAACCAGCAAGGGAAAAGCTGAGTTCCTTGCAGCTTCCCTGCACAAAGGTGTAAGCAAGGCTCCCCTAAGACTATGAAGACAGCAAGAAGGTGATTGTCATCAGGTTTACATGGAGTAGGGAAGTGGGCAGGGCATTCTGCAGGGGTTTTTTAAGCTGTAAAAGGACAGATGCTAAGGAACTTTAATGAGCATGTTGTTCTGGTGATTTTTCATCAGGCCTATGAGACAGCTTGCACAAACTGATATGTCTTCTCCATGTCCAAATCTAAGGGGTGCAGCTTTTAAGTGTTTCCAACAAACTTGGGAGACTATTTGAAGTGCAACAACAATTATGTAGCTATGCAAAGTAAATCTACAAAGTGTTTAATAAGAATTTGATAGACACTTGTAGGCCTTTACCCACATTTGTTATCAATGTTGCCAATGATCTAATTATTGCTTTCACAATTTCAGACTTTATTTCAAAGTCATGAGAGAAGGATATCTAGTATGTATGTTGTTAGCATGTGTGCACTATTGACTCTGCAACATTTTAGACTTGTGTTCAAAGATGATTTTAGTATTTTTTAAATTCCTTCAGTATCAAGCTAGCTTTTGCTTAGTGCTTTAAATATTATTCTGAAACAGCTTTCCCTGAATGGAGACCTTGGATTTGATGCTGCAGAACAAATAGAGGTGACAACAGAAAGATAATAACTATAAAGATAATGAACAAATTTTAATTACACTTGGTACTTTACTTTTTAGCAGTCTGGTGCTCTGCGGGAACAAATGGTGAAATTGGCAGCAGGACAGTGCATGCACAGCAGAGACTTCAGACAGCAAATCATTCCCAAGAGTCATTACAGAATGCTGATGGCCTTTCACATAGAGAAAGAAAGCTTGCAATGGTTTCTGCACCTGCAAGGAGTTTCCTAGCAACACCACCGAGGAAACCGTATGCCAGGATTTTCTTTTCAGAGTCCTTTTTGTTGAATATAGCAGCAGCTGTAAAACAAAGGTCAAGAGCAACTTAAGCTCTTCAAAGCAATGTTGTGTATTACATTTACTCAGAGAACTGTTTGTGTTGTAGTTCTCTGCCTAGAGGATAAATATTGGGTTACAGTGTCATCCAATAGACAACTGCGGTTTAGTTAAACACGAACATATCTGAATCTGAAATGTCACTTCTTACTTGTGGGAAAATTCCTGTTAGTGTTTAAGGCTGGGTTATGCCTTGTGAAGGAACCAGAGTCCCTGCTGCCTTCTGCCTGCCCTGGCAGCTGGGCACAGCCAGGGGTTTTCTGTGCAGCACAGAACATCACCTGGCTGTGGGAACAGACCATTGGTCTAGCTATAAAAAACAGCAAAGGGGAGGTTTTTGGGTTTTGTTTTGTCTGAAAAGGTGTCCGTGGTCATGGTCTCACTGTCTGCACAGACCTCAGGTGAGTCCCTGCTTCGTGCCTTGTCATCAACAACTTCAGGGAAAATACTTGTTTCATTTACATCATTCACAGCTACCGTAGCAGAAGGACTTGTGGGGCTTCTCCTCACTGGCTTTGCCACCTTGGGAAAGGGGAGAGCTCAGAGTTTATCTGTGTTTCATGGATGGGGGAGTTGAGGTGAAGGACTAAGACCCTTTTCAGCCCTCCGGGGAAGATGGGCCACACTCTCGGCCCCTTAAACTTCTGCTTTTGTCATGTAGAACAAGAACAATGTTTTTGTCTCTCACCAGGACAGACAGTGACGTAGCCTAAAAAATGCATGCAGTTGTAATAATAGTTTTTGCTGTCTACCCAGTATACTAAATAATCCCTAGTTCTAGAACCTAGTCTAAAAGTGGCATTTTACCATTTTTACTCAATTTTATGTGTTAGACAAGGGACAAAGCCTATTATTACCTGTATTTTTTTCCTTGTGTTCTGACTTGGTGAAGACATTTTGTACTTAGATTGTTGGATGTTAACCTTTTTCCCATTAGCTACTTGGAGAAATATAAGTTCTGCATGGTTTAGCATGTAAGCAGTCTTCTAAAAAATCAGCAGTCATCAGAAATAATTCTCTCTCGGCTCCCTATTTATTAATCTAAACAATTGCTTTGGCTGGAATTTTATACCAAACAAACTGATGTGCATAAGGCGACTTTCTGTTTCCTTCATTGCAAAGGCTCTTGACAAGTGCTAGCACCACTTCCCTCCCCTCAGAAATATTTCTGAGTAATCTGCCAAATAAAATTAGCTGAGGATAAGGGAAATTTTCAGCGGAAATCTTCCACAGCTAATAGAAAAAATGAAACACTATTCCATTGAAATAGTTTTCTTTTCTTTTAGGTGATGTGACCCCTGCTCTCATGAATCCTCTCTCGCAGTCACGCTCCGTTCCCTTGGTGGAAGGAATATGCCAGACCATATCAGACATGAATGCAGATCATGTGATGGTCACTCAGGAAACTTTAAGGGAGCAGTTAGTGAGAAATTATCCAGGTAACTTGCTCATTTCTCCCTCCTTTAAAAAGTGGCTGTATCAGCAAGCTTGAGTTTCTGATATTGGACAAGGGATCAGGGAATGTTTACAAGCAAAGCTGGCAAGGTGAAGGAGCACAAGTTAACAGGCAACTGGTAGAACACATGAACGTGCACACTTCTCATCAGTCTGCCAGTGCCACTACATTGACTTGAATGCAACACTTCCACGGGTTTCACTAAGGCTTTGAGAACAGGAGGGAACTGACTGTAGTAGCACGTTGAAAGTACGGCCTTCTAGAGGGTGGGGAAGCACAGAAATGATATTTAGGTGCTAGATATGGAACAGCATAAAATAGACTGCTAGATCACAGAGACTCTAAGTCCTCCTTTAAGAGACAGAACATAGCTGACTTTTACTGCAAAGGGACTGGGTAGGAGTCTACATCTGGGGTTTGCTATCAGAAAATATAACCAGCCTCAAATTCAGGTTTGTTGGTCATGTTCTATCCCTTTCCGTCCTGAAAGCAAATTGCTAACACTAAGTGATCTTTGGTTCTTCACTTCTAGCCCAGTTGGTTGGAGCATGGTGCAAATAATGCCAAGGTTGTGCATTTGGTTCCCATATGGGCCATTCACTTAAGAGTTGGACTTGATGATCCTTGTGGCCCCTTCCAACTCAGAATATCCTGTGATTCTGATGGGGTGGCAGCCACTTCTCTTAAATATTTTCTATATATCTGAAAAATATCCCATTTCCCTTCGATCTGCAATATCAAAGTGTTATTATGTTTGAGACTTTGTACAGGCTCGTTCTGGCCCTCTCAGGAGGCTGCTTTGCTTGATACTGAGCTGCTTCTTTTGAGTCCTCTTTACCTTACAGCTCTGTGAATGTTACAGGCTGATATGGTAAGCATTTTAACCAGTGAGAAAAATATTCCTGTAACCCCACAAACTGGCACAGAACCATGCCAGGAATGTGTTGCAGTCAATAAGTGCACTGAAGTAACCACAAGGCAGAATTTGTAGGTCAGCCAGAAGTAGCATTCTCAAAGTTTGTAGGGTCTTGAGGGTATTTCTTGCTGTGTTTTCACATTGGTGGAAGTTTTTAATTTTGTGTACAGCTGTGACTAGACTAAGGACTCTGAGACTGTGACACCTGATGGAAAACAGTAGCTGAGACCAGCCTCACTGAGGTAATAAATTGACATCAGACCAAACTGCACCAGAAACTTCACAGAGTGATGAAAGCCCCTGTTAAATAACACGCCAGGAGGGAAATGCTTTGGACAAGTCGTTGTTTGGTTTGTAGCTGGCAGAAGGTGTCTCATGAACATCATATCCTTACAGATACAGAGACAACGTCCTTTGCTCCCTCACAGTGGTGCTGCAGTGACAACCAGAGACACCGCTGGCCTTTACCTAAATGCTTTGGGTATTTAATTTTCAGTTGGATTCAGGGCTGTTTTATGAGAGAGATCTTTTGGTCAGCACCCGTTTTATTTGAAAACTTATTTCTGATTTGAAGAATCTGTCTCTTTGTTTCAGGCATTGCAGTGCCCTCCCACAATATATTATACAATATCCTTGGCACTCTAATTAAGGAAAGAAAAATCTATCATACAGGAGAAGGATATTTCATTGTGACTCCCAACACATACTTTATCAGCAGTGATGCCACAGAAGACAACAGAAGGATCCTGTTGGAGGACAGTTGTTGCTGTTCATCACCCTCCATCACTTACCTGGTAAACATTAGGCCCTGTGCAGGCCTAGTGAAAGGAAACATTCCTACAGTATCCTGTTACAGATCCTGCCATTGTTTCCCTGACCAAAATATGCTCTGTGAACAAAGACACTGGCAGGTAATGAGCCATGAATCTAATGGAGAGGGAAGGAGAGGCTGTAGTGAGTTGAAGCCTTCAATTCAAACTCGAGGCATCTCTGCATCTGCTGAGAACCGTTCCTGGGACACCATCAAATCCCTGACATCTGTGAAAGCAAAACTGAAAAGCAAAATGTTTGGCCTTGGCCTTTTCTGGAGAAGTGGTCCTAAAAAAGAAAAGTGCAACAAGGAGTACTCCACTTTTTCAGCCCAGTTTCCTCCCCAGGAGTGGCCAGTTAGAGATGAAGACGACTTAGACAATATTCCACGTGATATTGAACATGAGATCATCAAGCATATTAACCCTACTCTTACAGTTGATAATTTGATTAAACACACTATATTAATGCAGAAGTTTGAGGAGCAGAAAAGATGTATCAGTAAAGAGAAAAAATACATCAGTAATGGTACCTCGGCTGAAGAGCCAACAGTCAGGCAAAACCATCTTTCAAAGGATTGTGTTCAAAAGGCACCAAGTAAAACAGCAAAACACACCAGGAAAACCAAATCAAAGAAAGAAAAGCAGATTAGCAGGAGCAGCAGGAAATCTCACATCCAGAAGCTAACATCCCACAATGTGAAACTGGAAGAGAACTTTTCACTGCCCATCAAAAACCAAGAGCCACCCGATGTAGCAGTGGAATCCCACGTGATATATAAGAAGCAGATTAAGAATCCTTTCCAGGGTCTGCCATGGAGACCTCACAGCTTTCATGCAAGAGGGCACAAAGGTGTTGTTAACAGCCAGCTGAAGTGTCAGACCACAAACCGGGGAAGGGCTTTGCAAAGGCCACGGTCCTTGACCTCCTCCGGACCCTTTGGCTGTGGAACTGAACGGCTGGATGCAGAAAGTGAGGCTGACAAAGCTGAGCAAAACAACCAACTCCATGTTCAGAGGTCTACCCTTCAATTAAAGAAAGACAGCTTAAGTGAAAATGGTAGTTATCCACAAGGCAGTAATCTGCAAATAGATGACAGAAGTAAGTACCTCCTAGAGAGTAATATTTCTGAAGAAAATGTCTATGAAAGAACAATTAAAAAAAAATCCCCTTGCTCCTCCATTGATGATAATGGTGTGCGCAAAGAAGATGCAAGATTTCCATTCTACCTGAAAGATGAGCATTGCAGATGCAAAGCTGAAACTGTTTGTGAGCTGCTAGATCAAACAGCTAGTGAATTTCGAAATGTCCACCTTTCAAATTACATGGCCAGTGCTAATCTGGCCCAAAAAAATGGTGTGAAATACAGAACAAAGACTGATAAGAAGAGTGAACTTATATTTAACTATGACTCTGCCAGCCATCCTGGATCAATGGAGCTGGAAAGTGAAGGATTTACTGATAACTTCCACCTTCTGTACCAAAAGGGACGTGATGGTGACACCTGTAACTTGTCACATCTGGATGTGAATGATGAACATCTGTCCTCTGGCCATGCCTTCCCAGACACACAAGGCTGGGGTGCAGCTGTGTCCCTAAAAGCCTGCAGGGTTAGTTCTTGCCCTGCTCAGCACGACACAACTGTAAATAAATGCGACTCTGGAGAGCACGGACGCAAGGGAAGTGCCAGCCTTGCAGAATCAACAGATGGCTCACAGGAGCATCCAAAACCAGACTGCACAGGAGAAAGCTGGTTGTGCAGTCAGGTGCTTCTGAAAGGTGACAGAAAGGAGGAAGAAACTGGCCTCACTGAATGTGGGAAGGGCTCAGCTGTGGCAGATTGCTGCCACGCTGCTGGGGCTGACTCTGATGCTGGCACTTTGCAGAACTTCACCCATGAGGTGGGCGAAGGAGCAGCACGCTGTGCTTTGGGCTCACGGGTCAGAGAAGGGAGAAACCATCCAGGGAAAAAAGAGAGGCTCTTGACGAACACATGTCCTGTGATCCCAGAACAGAAACACTCAGAAGGGACAGAAAACCACAGCATTACAGGAGACAGTGGCATTGACTCCCCAAGGTAAGAAGACACGTGACACTAAGTTAGACACTTTATCTCCAAACTGACCACCAGATTTAGGCAGAAATGTTGCAGTAAGTCACAAACCTCTTCCCCAACAACAAAATTCTTTTTTTTAAACTTCAGTGTTATGACCCAGAAATACTCAAACTGTATAGCTCTGCTAAGTCTTTTTACATGAACATTCTCCCTAAATGGCTGCTGGTGGTATTCTGCATTTATTTTCATGAGGCAGGGAAACAGTATCAGCTCTGTCCTGCAGGCAGAGATGAGCAAGGACAGAAATGCAGGAAACACGGCCCTTGATAAACTCAGGGTTAAACAGTGTTTGATAAGCTCCTATTAAGCAGGCAGGCTCAGCTCACATAGACCCCCCCCATATGACATCAGATATTGTCACAGATTCTCCAGCTGTACATAAAAAACAGAGATTCAGTACAAATTTAAAGTAGAAAATACCATTTGACTTGCCCACAACAGACAGAATGTGTACATCACCTGAGCTTTCACAGTGTACGTTTTGCCTGTAATTACACCAGAAAATCCCTTCATGGAAAATAAATTGGTTTAAGAAACTACCTTTTACACAGAGACCTCCAAAACTTAACTAAATTGGCAAGAACCTATGCTAAAAATCACATCCTTTTTTTTTTTTCAACAACACATATTCCTAATATCTTAAGTGAGTGATATTTAATTGTAGTTAAACCACTGGAGTCCTCATTAGATTTGCACTGTAACCTTGAGAAGCCAGTGTATGAAGGGACAAACCACAAGCTACAGTTTCTAAGGGAATCCTTAGAATTTATGATCTTCCCCTTAAGCAGCTCCCAGCTGTGCACTCCTCCAAGCACATTTCCTGTGTATTACTTGGACATGAAAACTTGAAATCTTTAGCAAAATGTACTTCAGAGGGTCATTTTGACTGTACTGATGCCATCTGCAGCACTAAAAGCTAAGCTAACTCAGTTCATTTTTGGAATGTGAGGTCTGACTTCTAATAATGATATTATTTCAGGTGGACTGAAAAGAAGATGAAGCTCCCTGCCAAATTCTAAAAGTAAAAATAACAATGCAGAAAGGAGGATAAGTGAAAGGACAATTGCAACAATATTCCTTACTTCATCTTACTCTGATCATGAATATTTGATTATTTTTTGATGAGATTGGTAAACTTTCCCCTTTTCACAAGGTAACCACACAGTAAATGCAGCCGGTCACAGTCTTTAAATCAAAGCTGTTAGTTAAAACTTTTGACAGTAGTGTTTGGAGGAGTCATATGTATTTTGTTTGCCTTCATCTTTAATTCCTTTTTGTGTGTCCCTATGATAACAATAAAGGTAAGAACTGGCCTACTTCATTCAGATCACACCACTGACCTGGAAAGGGTTGGTGTTGCTCTAATAGGAACTGCAGAGGGACAGGATTGATTTACACTGTAACTCTGGAAAGCGTTTCCTACAATCAGCGCATGCTTGACCTTCCCTGCTAGAAAACAAAGCAAATTAACTAGACACACACCTGGTTATTACAAAAATTCCTTCAATCCCACGATTCTCTCTGACTGTGTCCTGCAGCACTCTCAGCTATCCTCAGTCAACTTGGTGTGTTTGTATCTGTCCATCAGGGTTTAGTCTTTGCAAATGAAAACGTGCTGGTGGCAGGAGACAGACAAGGCCAGTGCCATTGGTGGTGGGAGAGGCCCTGCTCTGATCCTGACCTTCCTATTCCATAAGGAATCGACATCCTAGCAGCTGTCACGATTGCTTCACAGATTTTACTTCCTAACGCTAATTTTTACTTTTCCCTCTTGATTTATCCCTGTAGCTGCAAGCAGATTGTGCTGGGCTCATGCCGCGAATCACCGCAGGCCTGAGGTTTTTAGATCATAATCATGTGGTCACACTGCCCTCTCCTACTTGAGACTTTCCACTACTGAAAACGCTTCTCTGCGGTAGTTACGGAGGCTAAAGTTATCAGCTCGTAAAGCTATTGGAGATTTGTTCCGGGGAAGGCGCTCTGGTGACAGCAGCGGGCAGGGCCCGGGCAGGGGCGGCGGGGCGAGCCGAGCCCTCCAG
>VYXF01012343.1:159102-171223 GCA_013397295.1 Polioptila caerulea | reverse complement strand
ACGTGCGCGGGCGGGCCGGGCCGCGGCCTCGCCGCGTGTCGGGGCGGCCCCGCCGGACGTGCTGGGCCTGCCGGAGCCGGCCGGGAGCCCGGGAAGCGCCTTCCCCGGCGCCTGGAGCGGGGGAGAGTCCCGAGAAGGAAGGCCCGGTTGTCTCGTGGTCGGTAACGTGTCTGCCGAGCGGCGGCGGCCGGCAGGGATCTATTGCCTTGTGTCAGCCACCGCCCCCGTCAGTAACTAGAACGTGCACTTCAAGCTTTAACTGTTCTGCGCCCTCTTCTCTGTTCCCTGTCGCTTGGATCCACGAGCGTGTATTTTCATTTGCTCTGTGCCTTGCCAGAAGGAGAAAAAGGAGAAGAAATCTAAACGGCGGGACAAGTTTCAGAGGGGAAAGACTCAGACAGATGAAAGCGAGGAATCGGATGAGGAGCGGTATGCCTCGAAACCCAAGAAATCCAAGAGTGTCAGTAAACAGAACGGTCATGCGAAGGAAGAAGGCCTGGAGAAATCGAGATTGTCCTCCTTTAGCGGCAAATCGTCCCGCAGAAGCCGACAGAGTAGTTCTAGTGAAACGTCAAGTGAGAGCGAAAGTGAGAGCGAGCAGGATCAGGTAAAGCTAATGACTGGTTTTAGTTATGGTGATGTGTTACAGCTTTTAACTCCTGCATTATAACACGGCCTAATTTAGAAGGGATTGTATTCCCTTCCCCCCCTTCCTAATCAGTCGAAAGTGCTGTAATTTTTCAAGATTAAAGGTTCTTGAATTGTTCAGTCTGCCAAGAATTTGCAAGAACTTTGAATTATGGAAGTCCTGAGGTGCTGGATCAGTGCACAGTGGTTTCCTCACTTCAGCAGTCTGGTGCTGTGGTAGCTGTTGCTGGACAGACCAGTTGCACTGAGATGGAGCTTTAATATGATTCAGCATCATGAGGTGTATGTGATTTTTGGGATTGTCCTGTACAGAGCCAGGAGTTGGACTCAGTGATTCTTGTGGGTCCGTTCCAACTCATGATATTCTGATTCTAATTGAGGGATTTTAGCTTCGGTTTGATTATTTTGCATTTACTATGCTGTTAGATATAAAACAGCCTTAACCTACAGATTACTTTTGCTAACTTTGTCCAGGTTTGAAATATGATGGTGAAACAAAGAAGGGTTTTTAGCTGCAGCTGTGACACTGTCACTGAAAAGTATGACACCAATGCCTAGGCTGAATTTACTTGAATTACCTTGAATTTACTGACAGTCCTGTGATATTCACATAGAATCTTACCTGAGTTATTTTTTACCCAACAGGAGTTGACTGGAGAGCAGAAAGAGGGTGCTTTCTCCAATTTTTCTATTTCCAAAGAAACTGTCCAGCTTCTTCAAGGTAGGTTTCTTGACAAGGTGTGACCACAGCATGTCAGTGATTCTGTCGTGTCTTTCTGCTCAACACCCTGGATCAATAAGCTTTGAGATGTGCTCTGCTTGTGCCTATACAAGCGTGGATGCTGTGCAGAAGAAAGACATTGATTGCCTGCTCTAAATACACCTCTGAACAAAGTCTTTCCTGTGTGCAGTGTTGTCCAGTTCAGCCTTTGCAGTAAAATTCTGAATGACATGAACCAGAAAAAAAATGATGCATGAGAAATTTTCAATTAAAGGTTATTTTGGTCTGAATAAAGGAAAACAAATTATATTTAGTATCTTTGGCGTGTGTTAGTACAATTAAAAGAAGACAGAAGAGATTTTGAGATATGTATTATTTGGAAGGAAGAGATTTTCATGGATAGCTGAGGAGTATTGCATAAATAAAGGCACAGTAC
The DNA here is from genome assembly GCA_013397295.1 of Polioptila caerulea. NCBI lineage: Eukaryota > Metazoa > Chordata > Aves > Passeriformes > Certhiidae > Polioptila > Polioptila caerulea. The sequence goes on along the minus strand of VYXF01012343.1, from coordinate 169,418 downwards.
TGAAAGTCTTTCCTAAAGGCTAATAACTTCCTCTGTCCTAGCTAGCACTGTGTCTGGTGGTGTGAAGTGGGAGAATAAAATGGACAGTCCCAGGGCAGTCTTTGCAGATGACTCATCTGATCAAATAAATCAGTGGAGGTGATGGTGCAGTCTTAGAGTTGATGGAAGTTCTTCTTGGAATAATTTCCACTGAAGAGTATGAAAGAACACTTATAAAATGACCATATTAAGGAGATCTCTTGGAATTGTCACAGCTCGAGGAGTGACGTACCTGTTCCCTGTGCAAGTGAAGACCTTCAATCCAGTGTATTCTGGCAAGGATGTCATTGCTCAAGCACGGACTGGAACAGGGAAAACATTCTCTTTTGCTATTCCCTTAATTGAAAAGCTTCAAGGAGAGTCACAGGAAAGAAGAAGAGGCCGTCCACCAAAGGTAACTGTGCCGGGCTAGAATGGTGATTTTGCTTTGTCTTACGTCTAAATGATTCAGGTTTTTCAGCTGCTGAAGGACCTCTTGAGGTCTGTGCAGGGCTAAGACGACCCACATAAAAGGTGATTGGAAGCTGTGTTCACTGAGCTTTGCCTGTGCTACCTCCCAGCCTCTGATAAAGAGTGAAAAGCACAGCAGCTCTGTCCACTTGTCAATTCCTTTTTCTGCCACAAGGAGACCAAAACTACAGGTGGTCAGCGTGTTCCTATTTTATCTTGCTCAGTCTTGTTACCAGTTCAGGGCCAGTGGCTACTGGATGCTTGTTTTTCTCCTAATCTGGTAGCAGATTAGTTACTAATTGTAACTTGACAGCTTGATAAAAGCTGTCTACTCAAACGTGTTTCTTTCTAAAACATGTCAACAGTGGGAGATTTTAAAAATAGGCTTAGTTTTCAGTAGGAACACCAAATGTTGAAGCTTCTGCTCCAGAGAATACAGATTCATTATGAGCTGTGTTTATTCTGCTAAGGAATACCACGTGTGGTTTTTCACTGAATTCTTATGATGCCTCCAGAAAAACTGGATAGGCCCAAGCTGAGCGTGTCCTCAATAATAATTTTTGTCAGTTTGTTTCATCTTGTCAGCCATCTCACAGATTACCTGAAGTGCTTCCCAAAACTAGTACTGGCAGTTTTGTGTGCATCTGCCCATCACTGCTTGGCTGACTGAGAACACTGTCTCTCAATTTGGCACAGTCTTTTGGAGAAGGAAGAGCTTTCCTCAAGGGAGCCTTAAGCCTTATAAAGGGTTTCATAATATGCTACTGCTTGCTTTTTGGTCATGGGTTTTAATGTTGAAGGAGGTGACAGGGTAAGGATGTTAAGGTTCCTTTTGTGAAGTGACTGACACCAGGTTGGAGAGCAGTGCTTCTATCACGTTTTAAAGGTTAATAACTGCCTGCAGGGAGGGCTGCATGTTGGGAGAGGGAATGGTTCCTTGGTGGCCTCTGCAGGGATATGGATTAGCACAGCAGCTCTGCACACTGAACATGTTTCCCTGAGCCACAGGGAAGCCAAGAGACAGCTGACAGCTCTTCCTTGCACCTTCTCACAGGAAGCAGCACTGAGCAGGTGCAAAAACCTGTTATTACCCACATCCTTCAGTCTTGTGTTCAAACAGAGTATGCACACGTAGAAAACATGAACACAAGAAAACCTGTAGCTGGTCTGTTCAGGAGCTAAAGTTTAATAATGTTTAAGTCTCTCCTATCCTGTTTTAAAAGAAGCTAGCTTGTCCTAAATGAGAATATGTTGAAGGGGTTTAATGAGGTAACAAGAGACTTGAGCAGTGTATTTCACCAGCCTTTGCTTAGATAATTATTTTTAAATGATTTTTTTTTTTAATTTTACAAAGAGTCAGATCTAAATTAATGATCAGAAGTCTAGTGGTTTCTTGGCATGAGCCATGCTGAGAAAAGATCTGTTTTGTCTTTTCTGTGCAGGTTCTAGTTCTTTGTCCAACAAGAGAGCTGGCAAATCAGGTTGCCAAAGATTTCAAGGACATCACAAGGAAGCTGACAGTTGCTTGTTTTTATGGAGGAACTCCCTATAATGGGCAAGGTAAGTGACTCTTAGGACTAATAATTGAAATATTGATTGATTGCTGTATTAAGAAATGCACTTGGGTCTTTCCAAACACACACTTATAGCTCAAGACCTGGAGACTATTCATGGGAAATTCAGCAGTTCAAAATGTATCTTCTTACACAGATAAATAGCTGTGGCTCAGTTGTATTCTTGGTGTTACTTATCTACTCAGGTACCTTAAATTAAAGTGAAACAGAGTGTACTGTGTGTATAGCCTGTATCTGGGTTTAGGTTCTTGTAAACCTATTTTTAAAAAAGTTTAGTCTTACAGCTGTGACTGGGTATGTGTTTTTTCATGTGATAAGGGGTAGATAGAGGATTTGTAAAGCAGAGATGAAATTGTTGTGACAGCATAATTCACTTGGTGGTTGTAAATGACAAATGAGAATGAGCTCTTTCATTGTGATAAATCTTGAGACATCAGGGATTATTTTTTTCCCCACTACAGAACCTCAGGAAGTAGTTGATTTTAGGAATTTGGATAGGTAAATAATTAATTTTTTTAAAAGTTCACAATAAAGTAGATAATTTCGGAAGAACTGACTATTTCCAAAGAATATGAAAAGAAGTCATCCTTGCTATCCTTGTCACTTTAAATCACAGGGAGAGGGGAGGGAGGTAAGTTCCTTCTTTTTTTTTCCTTTCAGGAAAAGCAGTAGATTTTCCATCTCACTTTTTTTTCCCAGATTTTCTCTTCTGGTTCACCATTTGTTCTCACTTTTGTTGGGAGAGTACTCCTGAATGGTTTAAGAAGCTATTTAGTTTTTACCATGTGTTACTGCTTTACAGAGGGCTCCCTAGTTCACTGCTAACTCTTATCTTTCCCCACTCTCCAGTGGAACTCATGAGAAGTGGCATTGACATTTTGGTTGGGACACCTGGTCGAATCAAAGACCACCTGCAGAATGGCAAGCTGGACCTTACCAAAGTGAAACACGTTGTGCTTGATGAGGTTGACCAGATGCTGGACATGGGATTTGCTGAGCAAGTGGAAGACATTTTACGAGTTGCATACAAGAAGGGTAATCTCAATATTTAAACAAATAGTAGGAAATACAAGTAATAATTTAGTTTGCTGAAATTCAGCTATAAGGTGACTTCGTTTAGAAATGATGGAATATTATCTATTGTGAGTATGTGGGACTCATTCACAGAACCTTTGCACAGCTTGAAGTCCAGTACCTAGGGGTGTGTAAATAACTATCTTTGGCACCTATCTTTAAGTTGGGCTTGGACTTCTTCAGATTAAAAGGAATTAGCTTTTTTACCTTTTTCACTGCTTGAAAACAGACTGGATTTTTTGGCCATAGTAATTTTTTCCTAATCTTGAAATTATTTAGACTTATTCTAGAATATGTTTTACTCCAGGTGTCGGCAATGCATAAATTTGAAAAGCTCCGTTGACTTCTTTAAGTTAGGTACTGATATTTAACCTCATTTTTAATCACCTGAAGGATCAGCTTGTGTACATCTCTAAGGTGAAATGTGTGACGTTTGTGAAGCATTCATTGTTCTGGTTTTTTTTTTTTCTTTAAGATTCTGAAGACAATCCCCAGACACTGCTGTTTTCTGCAACTTGCCCACACTGGGTGTATGATGTGGCGAAGAAATACATGAAGTCTAGATATGAACAAATTGACCTTATTGGGAAAAGAACTCAGAAGGCTGCTACAACAGTAGAAGTGAGTAATCTCATGTGAAACTTTTTCAGGCTTTTTCCCTTTTTGTTCAAGCTACAAAAGGTCACCTCTTCCTAAGGTGCATTATCACAGTGATGTTGGAAGTTGTTTTGAGAATTTTTTTTCTGAGCATGAGGCACATTACAGCCAGTCAAGCTGGTTTTGGGTTTAGGATCTGTCTCACATCACAGGTAGAGAGAGGATTTTTTTGTCAGTTTTGTGGGTTTTCAGAGAAAAGCAGTACCTGAATTTATCCAAGTTGTAAGCAAAAGGCACACATTGACATCAGCCTGCTGCTTTTGATTATCCATGGACATCCAGTTAGCTTCTGGTATTCTGTATACAAGATACTTTTTTTCAAACTTCCTGTAGTATCTCACCTCAGCAGGTCTTTGCTTGCTGTGCAGTTAAATATTGCATTACATTATATTATATTCATATGTGCTAGAGGCCTGATTTTCTCTTACTGTAATTATTTTGCTGAGCTTTAGAGTAATTGTGGTGGGCATAAGTAAGAGCCTTTAGGATTTTGTATGTTCCAGGATCGTGAGTTAGCACATTTTCCCCATCAGGGAACTGTAAAACTCTTTACTGTTACTGTATTTAACAGTTCCAAGTGTATTTTAAAAGAATCTTAACTTTTCATAAGCTAATCACTGGAATTTCTCTCCATAGCATTTGGCAATAGAGTGTCACTGGTCTCAGAGAGCTGCAGTTATTGGAGATGTCATTCAGGTCTACAGTGGCAGCCACGGGAGGACCATTGTCTTCTGTGAGACCAAGAAGGAAGCAAATGAACTGGCTCTGAATGCTTCGATCAAACAGGTATTTTATCATGTGCAATAAGTAACAAAACCTGTCAGAGATGTATCAACCCTATGTTGAGACCAGGCCTATGTTGAGGAAGTTTTAAAGAGGGACTTTCAAAGTACATAGGTTAGGCTTTTGTGTGTGGTCAGATAAGATTTTACTTGTTTCCGACGGACATGAAACAAAAATTGTAGATTATTATTTTGAAACAGCCAAGCATTGCATAGATGTGTGGGTGGCAAATTAGGGCAGAGTTTTCATTTGTCACAGTAGTTAGATGTAGAGCTGAGACACACATTGCAGTTCTGTTTTCTTGCCATTGTTAAAGGCCTCTGAGGTATATGAGTTAGAATTACTGAGTACATACTGTAAGTCACCTAAAATATAAACTCAGGTAATGCAGTTCTTCTGTATCTTGCCACATGGTCTCTATCAAATACCAAGATGTTATACCCAAAACTGACCATAAAATAGAGCACTCTCTTGGATTTTGGTATGATTCTAAAATAATACTGTTTTTCAGGATTGCCAGTCGTTGCATGGTGACATTCCTCAGAAGCAAAGAGAGATCACACTGAAGGGTTTTAGAAATGGTTCATTCAAAGTTCTGGTTGCAACCAATGTAGCTGCCCGTGGTTTAGATATCCCAGAAGTTGACCTGGTTGTACAAAGCTCACCACCAAAGGTAGGAGACTGTTACGTTGGACATCTTGTAATAATCTGTAGTCTTGTTTTCAAGTAGTGTATGCTATCAGCTGATGGTATTGACCACACAGAGTTCATCAGCATTGTGCTTAAGGGAGAGAAATGTCCAGTTGTGTAGAAGTAGCTTCTTAGAGGATTTTTTGGGAGTGTGTCAGTCCCTAGTCCATACTAGACTATGAAGGATTATTTCCTTAAAATGTGAAGCTGGGTGTGGTCATTGCAAGGCTGGGAGCAGCGGGAAGAATGATTCTCTTGAATAGGGCTGAATGTGAGGTGTGGAGCACAACGATGACAACATTGGTTGAAATTTGGAGGGTTTAAAGGAAACAATGTAATGTTTCAGTAAATAGCTTTTAATACTGCTGTAACAACGCTCAAGTGGATGTGCAGGAGGGCAAATGGGATTGTTAGAGAGGTACACACACTCAAAATGTGTGATGATGCCTAAAGAAATGTTGATTCATACCTATGGCTCTGGTTTGCAAGCCATGAATTTTAGATGATTCTGGAAAAGCATATTTGGTCCATATTAGTGAAAGAATGTTTTCTGCTTCAGTTCTATGATGCAGTTACTGTGCATTGTTTAGGCTTCACTGTAATGGCTTCTATGAGTTCTGTGGATGCAATGAGTTGGTTAAATGACAATGTTTTAGGTAACTCATTAGGCCCTCTGTTTCTGCAGGATGTGGAGTCCTATATCCACCGTTCTGGGCGCACAGGTCGAGCTGGGCGGACTGGGATCTGCATCTGTTTTTACCAGCGAAAGGAGGAATATCAGTTAAGACACGTGGAACAGAAAGCGGTAAAGTGCAGTTTTCCTCTTAATTGCAAGACTCTGGTTTGTTCAATTACAGATTGCAGCAGAGACAGCGCCAGAGGAGGTTTGGGTACCTTGAGGGTGGGTGCAGTGTAAGTTACTGTGGAGCACAGAGAGCACTGCAGATTCTAACGCCCACGCTTTTTCAGCAAATGCCATTTGTGGAAATGAGAAAAAACTCGCAGTATTTCAGTGTAGTGTTCACCTTGGTTGTCATCTGAGCAGTAATGTGCATATGTGCAGCTTTCCTGAGAACTGTTACTTGCATTTTTGCACTTTGTGCAGTGTTCCATGTGGTAGTTTCCTCGACAGTTTTCTCATCCTTAATTTCCTCAACAATTAAGTATGTGGTTGTGATGAGATGGTTTATTCCTGGCACATAAAGCAGTGTTACATTTAGACTAAGGCTCTGTAATTTATACTTAAATCCAAATCTATCAGACTAAAAGTAGTAATGTAGAATTTCTAGAACTCTATTTTCCCCAGCAATGTACCAAAATGGTTTCTGTTTTCAGTCTAAGGTCACTGAATCATTTAAACTGATCTGGTACATAAAAGCTTTCTAAGTGATACCCATTTTCCTGTAAGCTTAACTTTAAAATTTTCACTAGGAAAAATTGGAAATGAAAAGGTGAAAATAAGAAGAAAAATTAAAGACTTAAATGCTTGTTGTGTTGGAGTTCAATACTGCTTCTTTAGAACTGAATTACTTATAGTCTGCAATTTTCATTTGTCTTTTGCTTTTTAAATTTCAGTGCATTACATTCAAGCGCGTTGGTGTTCCTACTGCAACAGACATAATAAAGGCTTCCAGCAAAGATGCCATGAGGTGTGTTTGGGGACTCAAACCCTGTTATATCTTCCTGTCCTCCTAGTTCAGAAGGGCTGTTTGAATTATTCTTTACTGTCTCTTTGAACTTTCTGAGCACTGTTGAAATCTTGGACTACTGGGTTTTTTCTATTCTAGAGCCTGCTGGTGTATAAATTGTTACGTTTTTTTGCTTTAACTACTTAGGTGCCTGGATTCTGTTCCTCAGACTGCTATTGAGTATTTCAGAGAATCTGCTCAGCTGCTGATAAAAGAAAAGGGACCAGTTAATGCTCTGGCTGCAGCTCTGGCCCATATTTCAGGTGCTACTTCCATTGAACAGCGCTCCCTGCTGAACTCGGATGCGGTAAGGAAGGGGGTATGGCTTAATGCTTGCCTGGAAACTGGAGAAAAACAGCACATCTCTGTGGTGTCTGAACAGAGAGTTATTTGTCTCCTGACCATTTGGTTTGAGAACTATACTTAAGCCACTAGGAACTGCTGATTTTGTTAAAAGCAATAATATAGTGGCTTTAAAGATACTTGATGCCCTGTAACAGTACCTACTTGAAGATTTAATTAATAAACTGTAAATTGGCAGGTTTCTCCTGTCTGATGTGCTGAAGCTTATTCCTCTGCCGGTGTGGAACATGCCCCTTTTCTTTTTAGGGATTTGTTACAATGATACTGCGCTGCTCTGAAGAAATAAACATGAGCTCTGCCTGGCGAAGACTGCGAGAAGTGTTGGGCGATGATGTTGATCGGAAGGTGAACAGGATGTGTTTCCTCAAGGGAAAAATGGTAAGTTTTTGTTTTGGTTCTTTTGATACTGGGCCCTTCTGATTGCAGCCTTTTCTTAGCAATTGTCAGGGGAGCTATTTGGTCTTTTTCTCTATTCCAGGCACTGTTGATGATGGGCCTCAATCTGTTTTTTTAGTGCTTAGGGCTCTGCTGACATGCTCAGGAGGTAGGATAATGCATGGCTATGGGGATAGCAGAACAGGTAAAAGGTATGAAGTGTGTTAACTCTTCTGCCTTAATGACAAAACAGAAAAGCATTTCTTAGGACAGTCAGTTCTAATAGTGCCTGCCTGTCAGGTATAGATTTGTGGGCTCTGTTTGTTTTTAGTTGCAGTCATTTAAAATGCTTATCTTGTATACATTAAAATTATTCTTTCCTTTTAGGGTGTGTGCTTTGACGTTCCTGTGGCAGACCAAAAAGAAATAGAGGTACGTTCATTGTGAATTCTGGGTACTGCAGGCTGAAGGTGAAACTGGCTGGACTGGGTTAGACTCAAAACATTACATAGCCTTTATCCTGCCTTTCCTGGTGGCAAAGGGGATGGCTTGGAAGGAATTGCAGAACAGAACAGGCTCACAGTGTTTCTTTTCTAAGGCATTCCCCTGTGACCAAAAGTCTGTAACTTGAAACTTCTGCACTGGGAAAGCTGGATTAATCTTTGTAGGCACCAAGCTTTATCCCCCTTTTCTCTATTCCCCACCTCCCGTTTTCACCCAGAATTCTCTCCACAGTAAAGTGAATTCAGTTTTTTGCTTGGTAGCCATTAGTATTATCATGCCAAAATTGTTGATCCCTTCAGTTAGAAGCTTGAATCCCATACATCAGCTCATGATTTTACCTTTTCAGTTGAGCCAGTTTAATAATTATTACATACCCTGTATTTGTATTCCTAGAATTTAACTTGCTGTGTCTGACTTCATTGTGATAGGCAAGGTGGGAAGATTCAAAGCACTGGCGTTTGTGTGTGGCGACTGAATTACCAGAGCTGGTAGAATCCATACGAGGAGGAGGAGGAGGGAGTGGTGGAGGAAATGGACGAAGCTTCTCAAGCTCCAGGAACGGTCGGCGTGGTGGCTCTGGTCGAAACAGATTCAGGGGCAGAGGCCAGAAACGAAGTTTCAGCAGAGCCTTTGACCATTAGCTTCAACAATCCAGAAGTGAGACAAAAACGGGACTGAAGTATTTTATATTACATTACACTAGGCTGTTTCTGTGTGTTTGTACCATTGGGGAAAATACTTCATTAAGATTTTTTTTTTTTGTCAGTACTACTTTGCTCATAAACAGGTTTCTGGCCATTTTAGGAAAAAAGTGCAAAGAAGAAAACCCAAAAAAATCTGCAAGAAAAAAGGAATTGTTTCTTTTGTTTCTCATATTGCTCTTTGAATCTTTCTATAATATGTCTGTTGCGTTCAAAACTGTAGCCTGGTTCACTGTATAATACATAGATCTGAATTGCTGCTCAAACCTGTACATTTTCTGATAAAATTAAATATTATTTTACAACTCCATATTTTGTTGTCATGTATTTGAAGCAGATGTGGGAAGGAAGGTGCCAGATTGGGGAGTATGGCAGCCGGAGCCCTTGAAAGAAAAATAAATCTGATTGGTTTTTATTTTGTGGATTTGTAATGAAGCTCTTCTTTCCCTAAAACTTACTAGTTTTTTTCCCAAAACTTCCTAGTTTCTGTCCCACATTGTGACTCCTTATAAAATGGGGTAGGAAAGGCAGTTTCCAAAGCATGAGGGGAAGCCCCCTGACGAGCAAGAATCGTGAGGGAGACCCATAACCCCATGAGGGAGTTGTAAAATGTGGCATTATGTCAAGATTATTGTAGGTAAGGATGTTCTTCAGTGTAAGATCCTTGTGTATTTTCAAGCCTAATCAGTGGAACAGATAGCAGCAGCCCTTACTCAAGGACATCCTGGACCTAACAAGCTTTAAGGATGAAGTACATCTCTATGTTGATGTATGTGTATGTCATTGGTGGATTGGCAAAATACTCAAAAGTCCACGTGTATCCTATGGGTGAACCATATTTTAGTAGCATAACTAAAAATCACGGCTATGGGTCAGAAAGACGCCTTCTCCTGAGCATGTGGAGAAGTTAGCTGGGATTACTTAGCTCGTATGGAAAGTACAAACCAATCCCTATGGAGGGGTTGTGCCGGGCACGTTCCCAGCCCTACATTTTGTGCCTGAGGGATGGCGCCAGAAGCCCGCTGGTGCTGCTACACTTGTGCAACGCCACCGAGCAGCCGGGCCGGGCTTTCAGCAGCTCTGAAATCGAGGAGGTCTCTCGAGCGCGTCACTGCTGGATGGAAGTGACTGACGAGGAACGAGCCCGGTTTTGTGGATTAAGGCAGTGAGGGAAGCTCCGTTCCGTGAAAGGAGTTGTGTCGAGAGGACCATGAGCACAGGTCCGTGAGGAGCTCCGGGAGGTCCGTGAATGGAATTGTGTAGCGAGGACCACGAGCACAGGCCCGTGACGAGCTCATGGCGGCGGAGGAGCTGACGGAAGGGGCCGGGGGCGACGCGACGGAAGGGGCTGGCCGGGCCGGGGCGGGCCGGGCGGAGCGGCTGCATGGGGGCCGTGTGGGGTCGGGCGGCGCGGCTCG
>VYXF01012343.1:147371-159097 GCA_013397295.1 Polioptila caerulea | reverse complement strand
CTTCCTGCGCGCCGGGGCGGGGCGCCCGTCCTGGTGCTGCCGCGCCGAGACCGGACCCGGCACTGGCAGCAGCGCGGCAGCCGCGCACCTGCCCGGGGAGCAGCCGGCAGCCATGCCCGCCGCCGAGCCCGAGCACAGCCCCGCCGAGCCCCAGGCGCCGGCCGCCGCAGAGTCGCTGCGCCGCGGCCGCCGGAGGAAGGTCAAGGTGGGAGCGCCACGTGCGGCCGCGGGTGCGGCCATTTTGTACGGGCTTGGGGGGCTAAAGTCGGCTGGGGCCGGGGAGGGGCGAGGAACGGGGTTCCTCCGTGTGACCGCGGCTTTCCCGCAGAAGGAGGAGACGCCGGAGAAGAAGGTGAAGGGGCAGGTGAAGGCGAAGCGGCGCGGTAAGGCCGAGGCCGAGCAGGCGCAGCCCCAGGAGAGCGGGCTGGAGGACGGTGACTTCGAGCCCCCTGTGCCCAAGAAGACGAAAAAAGCCAAGGAGAGGAGCAACGGTTTGGTAGGAGAGGGCGACGCGTCCCAGCGCGCGGTGAAATCAGCGGCGGCTGTGAGCGGCAGCGGGACATCCTCGGCTGCCCAGAGCGTGGCTGCCGGACAGCAGGACAGCGACGCCGAGGTAAGGCTGCTCTGCCAGCAAAGCCTCTGTCTCGGTTAATTAACGCTCTGCCGGTAATCGGTGGGCTCAGTAACACGTACTGCGGGCTGCGTGGAGACCCGAGCTGCGAGACAGTGTGGGAGCACGAGGCATCTGTCGTAGGCAAAGTTTGCCGCTGTCCGCCCTGGATGCGCTCGGTCCTGGGCGTAGGGAATGGCGGGCATCCCGCCTCTCATCCCGCCCGGCATCCTGCCCGTTCCGCCCGGGCTGCGGACGCTGAGTGAGGCTCGGCCCCATCCTGGGAGCTGCTCTCCACGTGCTTTCCCGCTGGCGGGGAATGCCAAGCATTTGGTGCAGCGTGTCCCGCAGGGAGGGCGGCTGGCTAGGGGAGCAGTTTCCACTAGTGCTGCTCTGTCACAGCTTGTGTCCCACAGCACAAAGGGCTCTTCCTGCTGCACAGGCAGCCACCCTTCCAGAAACCTGCACTGCTTTGTGCTGTGATGGCACTTTCCCTGATGGCAGCACCTTTGAAGAGGTATTGGCAAAGTGTTCTGTAATGGGAAGCCACAGTTACGCTCATTAATTCCCACTTCTCGCACAAACGTGCAAAGGGGCCCTGTGTAGGGCCTTTCTCTGAGTAGCTTTGTGTCTAAGGTGGGAACATGAATCAAGAGAGTGCTTTTTGTACACCAGGTGTAATGATGTGACCTATTGGATCTCCAAAGATTTGGCCAAATTTTGTTTATTAAGTATTTACTCCTGTAATTTCAAAGCTCTTTGCGTGATGTACCACATAAGTGTCTTCTAGAGGGAAAATCCTGCTTTGCACAATAAATTGTGACACCAGTTATGTTTTGTAGTGAAAAACAGTTTTCTCGTGGTTTCAGTGGACTCTAATTAAGATTTTTAACAAGTAGTTTCCATTTCCTGACTTGCCAAGCATGTATGTACAAGGGCCTACATCAAAAGGGTTTTCTTTTTCATTGAATAAAAAGGAGGTATCTGGTTAAATTGTGGTTGTAAAGGAAATGCACAGCTTTTATCAAGTGACTGTGTAGGGTATGTTCTATGCTCATCTTGGAGGGCTAAGAAGTATTTTTTTGGTTTTTTTAATCCTATTAGGAGCTGACAGAAGAAGCAAAAGAAGGTGCCTTCTCTAATTTTCCTCTCTCACAAGACACTATCAAACTTCTCACAGGTTAGTTCATGTGGTAAAAGACATTTCTGTAAACATTTGGTCAGGATTGCACTGTTGCCTGCATAAGCCAAGAGTAAATAGTCCTAAACTGTGTTACATTTGTATGGTAAGAATGACATGAGCCGTCACTGTGGATTCAGAAAATCTGCTGTTGTTAGTAAGAAGAAGTTTTCTGGTTTGTTCAGTTTCAGATGCCTTAAGATGAGATTATTCTTCATGGACTGGTTATTCCTAGACACACATTCTAGAGACACGTTTCTCGTCAGCATTATTTTCTATATCTTTACTTCTGTTCCCGTGTCTGCTGTCTACAATATTGCTTTTTAGACAAGCCTAATGGAGTTTTGTATATGAAGACAATTTGCCTTGTGTGAACAGATTGTCTAGGGTTATTCTCATAGTTTGGGGAATTTTCATATCTCTCTGTGATGAGTTTTGTTCAGGAAGTAATTGCTGTAGGGTTCTTGTCCCCTGTGTTGAGTAGATGTGCAGTTCTTGTTTGTTGGAAAAACATCTCCTTATTGCTTTACGTTTTCCTTGCTCTGAAGTTTCTTCTGGATGGGTTGTTTCACTTCCACTGTGCAAAATCTCTGAAGGTTTAGAATGTTTTGAAATGAACTCCATCACCTTCTTGCCTTCAAAACCACAAAATCTTGAGCTGTATCAGAAAAAACATGTTGTTTTTTTTCCTTCCTTTTTCCTTTTTTCCTTCCCCTGTTGTCTTAAACTGTACATCACAAAGACTGTATTTCATCGTGGATACTCAGCATTCACCGTGTGGGTGGAATATCTTGTGACTTATAGTAGGAGTAAAACACGAAGATGCATGGTTTTCTTCTAAGTTGCAGTTTCTGTTGTGTACAGGATTTGAGGTGGTGTGCCCTTCATATTTGGGCAATTTATATATGAGGGCTTGTAATTGTTAATTCACCTTTTAGTGAAACCTCTTTCAATTGTCTTGCAGCCCGAGGTGTAAAATACCTGTTCCCTGTGCAAGTGAAGACTTTCCAGCCCATATACGATGGCAAAGATGTAATTGCTCAAGCTCGAACAGGAACTGGGAAAACCCTTTCCTTTGCTCTTCCACTGATTGAAAAACTTCAGAGTGTCTCACAGGATGGGAGAAGAGGCCGTGCACCAAAAGTAACTTGCACTTTGGGGTTTACATCTAAACCTTAGGGCACAGCAGGTTTTGAAAGTGTTTTTACAGTTGCTTTGGGGCTTTTCATTGGGGACTGCTTTGTCCTTTACTGGTTTTTGTAATACTGAATACTTCACTCAGATCAGGAGATAGAGTGTGACAGAGTTTTGCAGCACCACAGTACTGACACATTTTGTGTTTGGGGTGCCCTGTGGCTCTGTTTGGGCAAACAGTCAGGGCACTGCAGCAGTGCCTAAGGAACTCCCAGGCTGCTGTCCTTGGGCACTTAGCGTGCAGCTTTGGGGTTCAGTGCCCTGCCACTTGTGGGGTGATGTTTGAGTCACCTGGACCTGGAAGAACAACTGAGGTTGTTTTTCACTGGGAATTCCATAATGATAACTGAAGGCTTTTGGGGTTTTTCCCCCTTTCATGTCTGGATACTCAAGAGATGGAAGTGGTGTTTACCAGAGATAGAATTGGTAACCAGGTGCCAGTGATCAGATACCTGTTCTCATGCATTGCAGTGTATATATTTATCATTAGGCTGCAGAACTAGATATAGTCTGCAGATTCATTGCCTGCTTTATCTGTTTGTTTTATTAACTGTGTAAATTTTAAAATCTTACTGGCTGAAAGGTTTTAAGGCATGAATTCAGCTCTTTGTTTTATTGGTTTGCTCTTAAATGTTGGGTGGAAGCGTAGATTCTGGAGGAAGGCTGATTGGTGGAGGAAAGGAAAGGTGTTTGGCTGGAGTGTGCCATGCTATGTATCTTTTGAAATCTTTTAAACCAGTCACCAGGTTTAATGACTGTTCCAACTCTTTAATGCCGACCTGCATCTTTGTTGCCCTTGATAATGTTGCTGAAGTGTCTTTTATCTGGCTTTAACGTAAGACGGGAAATGACCCTTGTTCTAGTCTTGGTTATCTTGTAGCACTTTCCCTTATTCCCTCTTGCTGGCTCTGAGGCTCCTTGTGCAGGCTCCAGGGGGCAGTGAATGTTGGTATTGATGGGATGGTGGGAAGCTGTGGGCACCTCAGCCACAAGTGTAGAATAAAAGTGAGAGTGCGAGCTGTTTAACATGAAGTAAACTCTCTGGTCCTACACCTTCTCCCAAGCTCAGCTGCATTTTTGTCTGTTTTTCTCTCCCTTCAGGTGCTGGTTCTTGTTCCAACCAGAGAACTGGCCACTCAGGTAGCCAAAGACTTCAAGAATCTCACAAAGAAACTGTCAATTGCTTGTTTTTATGGAGGAACTCCATATAAAGAACAGCGTAAGTAACTGCTAAGGAATGACTGATGGATTGGAGCTTTCTCCAATTGAGCTCCATAAGTAAAAATGGACTTTTTGCCCCCTCAGACTTTGAGTTCAGTCAGGAACTCAAATGCTATGGCTGTCAAAGGAAGCACATGGCCTGGGTTGAATTATTTTGGTTCAAATAAATCTTAATGGAAAAAAATGGTTGTAGTTCTGTGAAGTGTCTAGTCCTGTTAATTTCTTCTTTATTGTGTTTTTGTGTGGACATAGACCAGGACTAGGTCACAGTCCATGGAAGGGGAAAGCTTTGTATGTGTCTGTGGCTCTGTGTATTTCCAGATTTCTTGTAGCTGTGACAAAGTTTAGCTGGAAAACTGAAGTGTTTCCATGTAGTAAAGCTCTGAAGGTTTCTAATGTCAGCTGATTGTTGCTTGGAAATTGGTGTAATTCCCTGTAACTTTAGGGAGGCTTGGCTGGTACTCCTGACAGAGCAGCTAGGACTGCAGTTAACTTCTGCATCTGTTACCTTTGGATGTTGTGCTGTATTCTGAGGTTAAAGGGCAGCAGCTTTTTGCTTCTAAAATGAGAAGTGTTGCTGTGTACTGCTGACTTTTTATCATATTGTCTCTTAGCAGTCTGACACTGTCCTTGTTTCTCTGTCTTCCAGTTGATCTCCTTAAAAGTGGCATCGATATTCTAGTGGGAACTCCTGGCCGGATCAAGGACCACATTCAGAACAGCAAGCTGGAACTTTCCAGTGTGAAGCATGTTGTTTTGGATGAAGTGGACCATATGTTAGACATGGGCTTTGCTGAACAAGTGGAAGAAATCTTGGGATCATCCTATAAGAAAGGTGAACTCAAACATCAGGAGAGGAATAGGGGACAATGCAGAAAACACATTTATACTACTTTAAAAACAACTGGTGCACCTCTAACTTTAATTCTTTGTGTAATGCTAGAAAGGGGAAAGGTCAAATTGGAAAAGATGCAAAGAGAGGTGACAGAAGGCGGAAGGGGCATTTCTGGAAGGAGTAGAGTGAAAAAAAGCAGCAAACCCAACTCCCTAAGCCCTAGTGTTCCTCACCCTGAGAGAGGCAACTTGAGCAGAGGGTTAGGGTTGTGGTCTGTCTGTACACTTGCCATCACACAAAGCTGACAGCTGGGGAGTATTTGCTCTTTTCTGATGTAGTGGGTGTTTAGCAAAGCTGTCAGGTACCAGGTATGGTGCAGAAGGAGGTCATTTTAATGTGTGAAACTCCTTGCCACATTTCACTAATGCCAGAATTTCTGAAAAGGCTTGAATTACTGGAAATAGAAATCTCAATGATTACTGACAGCAAGACTTATCACTATGGCTTTGAGAGCCACAAAAAGCTGATTGCTGGTAGTGATTTCTTCGCATCTTGTACAGACTTAGTGCACATAGAGACCTGTCAGTGTGGGAGCAACTCTTGCTTTTTTTACCAGTTCTCAAGTGTCATGGTTTTTTGAGATATCTGAAGTCAATGGCCTTTCCTTCCAGGCTCTGAGAACAACCCTCAGACACTGCTGTTCTCTGCAACTTGTCCACGATGGGTTTATGACGTAGCAAAGAAATACATGAGAGAAGAGTATGAACAGATTGACCTGATTGGAAAGAAGACTCAAAGGACAGCCACAACTGTGGAAGTGAGTTGTTCTGCTGCAGAGCAGTGCAGGCACTGAGAGAAAGTGGCCTTGATAGAATGGGTTATGCATTGACTTTGTAAATTGGTGTGTGGGATGACTTTTCGCATAGTTGGCACACAGATGTTGTAAGCAAAGCTTTAATGTGGGGGTTGTCGCTTGCAAGATTAAAAAAGATTAAAACGCTTTTTTTGTTTATTTTGTCTGTTCTGTGCATGGCTTAGATTTAACACAGGTTTCTTGTTTCTTTCCCAAACAGCACTTGGCTATACAGTGTCGCTCATCTCAGAGAGCAGGAGTTCTTGGGGACATCATCCAGGTCTACAGTGGCAGCCGTGGGCGCACCATTGTCTTTTGTGAGACCAAAAAGGAAGCCAATGAGTTGGCTATGAATGCTTCGCTCAAACAGGTACCAGGGCTGAGCTGGTTGGCATAGTCAGGGGTTGAATGCCCTGGAATAAATAGGAGGTTGCAACTGTGTGGAGAAAATTGTTTCTCTGGGTGGTTTTAAGACTTGTGAAAGCTGTTTGTAAAAACTGAACTTTGAAGTTCAAATGTCCTCTTGACAGAGATTATGAATTTATTCCTTTGGCTTTAAAATAATGCAGGACATGGATAAAAAGGAAATACACAGCCTATGCTGAATAACCAGGAGATAGTAATAATTGTAAGAAACAGGGGCTAGGGTAGTGGACATGTCCCATCTTATATTAGTGTGCTTTTTGGATTCCCATCTCTTAATGGCATTTGGTCTTTGGACAGTAATTCAGGAAAATCCAACTAATACGGTAGGATTAAATGTTTTGTTGCTCTTGGAAGGTTTGCCAAGAGTTTGTTTGGAACACGGGTGATCTATTGAGTAGGTCCTCTGTGCTTGCTTGAATCACTGCCCTTTTTCTGAATGTGAGGAAAAGTGCTGCATATTTTTCAGAGAAAATGCTGTTTGATGTTAAATGCTGATTTATGGAAAGCGAGCAGTAGTGGGAATACATGGTTTGCCTAATATTAGGGAAATCTCATACACAATCCACGTTAAAAACTGCAGCAATAATTTCTGCCTCTTGGCCATGCTGCTTTCACAGTAAATCCCAGAGAAGGATCAAACAAGTAGGATGTTTTATATTTCTTTGGTATCAGCTATGTAATTATTTTCTGTTGCTGTGCACAGTGTTTTGGGGTTTGCAGTTAATCTTTAGTTGTTGCAGCCTAGACTCCCACTTAATGTCGTGTTAATGGCTTGTTGCACTGACAGGATGCCCAGTCCTTGCATGGTGACATTCCACAGAAACAGAGAGAAATTACGTTAAAAGGCTTCAGAAACGGTGTGTTTGAAGTGCTGATTGCAACAAATGTAGCTGCCCGTGGTTTGGATATTCCTGAGGTTGACCTTGTTATACAGTGCTCACCACCAAAAGTAAGTTGTTAGAGGAAACTAAAATTGTATTTAATTTTTTTTTTTTTTTAGTGCCAGAATGGTGGGTTATTTCCCTGTTTCATCAGAAGTATGTTCTGTTCCAATTCACAAATTAGGTTAATTTTTTGTAAGTCTCAGGCCTAAAATTTCATAGTTAACATGTTGTTTTATAGTTTGAGCTTTGATTAAAGTCTCGGGTTTTGTTTACTCTGGAAACTCATAGGATAGGTTTTGACATTGTACAACTTTCCTGAATTCTTTCTGAATATTGCTGAGTTTCATAAAAATTCTAAAATGTTTCTGCTGCCTTTTTCATCTTTTGAAATTCCAGTGGAGCTTTTTATAAAAAAAAAAAAAATAAAATGTCTGTCAGCAGTGTTGGTTAAAGCTGAGCAGCATACTTTGGGTGGGGAAGCACACACAAACGTGAGTGGTTTATGTGTAGTTACAAGTTTGGGCATAAACACATGGTGTGTCACTCCTTAGGCTTTTGAATTTGAATTTAGTTTACATTTCATCTGAAATGTCAGCAGTTTAAATAACACAAGGTTTTCACACGTTGATCTGAATTTGTGAAGGATGTGGATTCCTACATCCACCGTTCTGGACGCACGGGTCGAGCTGGCCGGACCGGCATCTGCATTTGCCTGTTTCAGAGAAGAGAGGAAGATCTTCTGAAACAAGTGGAGCACAAAGCGGTGAGTTGTACCTCAGACCTCTGCTTAAGGAGTTTAATCAGCTCCTAAAAGGACCCTGCCACTCTTAGACTTTGTATAATCGTGGGTTGCTGAGTGCAGAATGGGACTCTCCAGTCCCATAGACTAGTAGGCCTGAAGTGCTGGCATTTAGTGTTTGTGAATGCTTCTGGATCAGCCTGTTCTTGCAGTGCCTGAGCTTTCCCATGCTGGCAGTCCTCTGTGGATGTCAGCAGCCAGGATGGGACGGGAATGCCTGAGGCAGACTATGCCTTGCATGATATGTGTGTATGTACATTGGAGTAAAGTGGCTCCAGATTAACAAAGCTGGGAACTTAAAAGCTTTATTTTAGCTTTAGAAATGACTTAGTTAAGAGTATGTTGATCTTGCATACAGTAACAAGAGATCTCAATAATGTGATTTAGACAGGATTGAAGTGTAGACTGCTGAAAATACCTTTAATTTGTTTTCTTGGTTTCAGGGTATTACTTTTAAGCGTGTAGGCGTTCCCTCTGCAACAGATGTAATTAAAGCTTCAAGCAGTGATGCCAAAAAGTAAGTTTATTTGCCTGTTCTTAAAAAAGGTTTAGTGATGTTGTTGCTCTAGATGCTTAGAGCTTAATGCAAAGTTCTAAGGGATCAGGCCTGTATGTGAGCATGGCTTTGCCTATGTTGTAGAATTCAGCTGCTTTGTGTGCAGACAATGTAAGATAGTATCAGTGAATCTCTGTGTGCTGAACATAGACCTTTTCATAGAACATAATGTTCTCTAAGTTTTTGCAAAAAATTACCCTTTGTTTATAAAATCAGAAATCAGTGACAGAAGAGGGAATTACTGTCATGGGGGGAAACTGATTTTGTCTGCTCAGTTGATGTGGTGGAAGCAGTGTGCAAAAAGCAATACTTGGTATAATGAGGAGTTATTCTGCAGTAGTGAGGGTGTTTTAGCCCTGGGTTGTGTTTCTCTGTATTCTTTCCGAAGGCTGTGGCTTTTATTCCATGCAGCTCTGTTTACATTTGCTGCACCTGTGATGGAAGTTGCCTTGAAGGAGATTATTATAATTAGCGAGGATTTGACCAGTATAAAACAGATGATGGGCATGGTGGTGGGTTCACTGTGTGCTGAAAGATGATGGGAGGAGCTGTTGTACCAGAAATAGCATTACAGAAGTAGCTGTTCTTAGTTTCGTATCTTTTTTTTCCCCCTGCCTTTTTCAGAAATTTTGGGTATGTCTTAAACCTGGCTGCACTTCACAATGGCCTTTCCTTATCTCTTTAAACCCATCTTGTAACTGTGTAGGTTGCTGGAGGCTGTTCCTCCCTCTGCAGTAGACTACTTCAGAAAATCAGCTGAGGAGCTGATAGATGAGAAGGGGGCAGTGGCTGCCCTGGCTGCAGCCCTGGCGCACATTTCTGGGGCCGCTCACATCCAGCAGCGCTCCCTGCTCAACTCAACAGCTGTAAGTAATGATGCTCCCGTGGTGGCAAGGGTGGGTGCATCAATTGCTTGTGTCCAGGCCATGTGTGGCATCTCCTTCCCAGGCTTTTTCAGCTGGGTTCCTTTATAGCTGTTACCTCCCAGACTCCTGCTGTGTCGCTTGTTCCTTAGCTGAAATCAGCTCTTCCCAGGAGAAACTTGCAATGAGTAAATTTTCTTGTGATGAAAATTGGAAGACTTTCTCCAGAGGCTGAAGTGACAGAAGACTTTGATGTTCTAAGAGAGTTTAACTAATGACATTTTACAAGCAAATAGATTGGTTTGTGCTATTGTAGTTTCCCCCTTACCAAGAATCTTCTACATTTGTCATATTGCAAGTGTAGCAAGTATTGCAAGCATGTGATTGCCTGATCTCCAAGAGATCTTGACTGAAGAAAAGTACAGCTCTTCCTTTTTTATAATGCATTTAGGGAGGAATGTGGCCCTGGTCATTGTGTGGTAGCACGATTTTGGACATACCATGTGATTAACTGTGGTTCTTGTATCAGTTTGGGGGGGTTTTACCTGTTATCTAGCAGTAGGTTTGACCAAGTTTAGCCTTGTTAAACATTTTTCTCTTTCCTGCAGGGCTTTGTGACCATGGTGTTGAAGTGTTCAATAGAGATGCATACCATGGGCTATGCCTGGCGGGGGCTGAAGGAACAGCTTGGGGAGGAGGTGGATAACAAAGTGTCTGCAATGCGTTTCCTCAAGGGGAAGATTTTATAATGGCCCAGCTTTGGGATGGAGGGATTTGGGGCTTTGTGTGTGTTCACATGTAGCCAGTTTGTGCAGGGGTTGAGTTCTGAGGTACTGGTACAGAATATTTATACTGCACTATCCCTACTCAATGTCATTTCTCATGAAGTGGTAACCTGTCATGAGTATGCTGTTTATGCATACAGTATTGGAAAAAAAAAGACATTGATACTAGTCAAGTGCTTTAAAAGACTTATTAGAGACATTACTCCTAAATGATAATGCAGGAATTGCCTCCTAAAAGAAATGCCATCAGAAATATATATATGTAGTGGGATTGGTTATTGAGGACTTTATTCTTTCATTGTAAATTTGTGCCTTTTTTTGTTTTTTATTTTCTTTTTGTTTTGTTTTGTTTTTGTTTTGTTTTTTTGTTTTTTTAGGGCGTGTGCTTTGATATCCCTGTTGATGAACTGAGTAATATACAGGTATGTTTGTGTAGCCAGGGCTTGCTTTAAAACCTGGTGATTTGAAAGTTGGCAACTGCGGTATAAGATTATGAATATGGGGTGGTTTGGGAGGTTTGTGGTTTAATAAGGATTTTGCATAGGCAGCAGAGTGATTAGAAAGAACACAGCATAGTCATTAGAAAATACCCTCCCATGCCTCTTCTCATTTCCGTTCCCATGATATTACCTGATTGCATTTTAAAAAATTCTATGGTCTTTGGCTAGTCCGTGTTTTGGCCACTCCACTGTATTTGAGTTCACCCATTTTCAGTCGGCTTCATTCCCTCTTGTCCCTTGTGATTGTTCATCCTTTGTCATAGGGCTGTGTCTCCCAAGGGCGATCTCATGGCCCATTTCAGCAGGGTGCAATTCGTCTGGAAATGCCTTTGCATTCAGTGTTGCTTCTGATGCTGCAGGTACCTTGGGCACCCCTGCAAAGTACCCGGTGTGAAGTCTGGTTCCGTGGGTCTCGTTTCAGGAGCAGTGGAGGGACACGCGGCGCTGGCAGCTGTCGGTGGCGAGCGAGTTGCCTGAGCTGGAAGAATCTCCCCAGGAGGCAGGACGAGGGTTCTCCAGGTTTGGAAACAGCAGGCAAGGGGACTTCAAGAGAAACAGCTGGTTTAAGAGTGGAAATCGGGGACTTTAACAGAACACGTGAGGAACCTTCGCTACAGATAATGGGACTGAGCTGAATTTTATGAGACAGTAAAAGCCTATTAGACACTCCTCTTTGTCTTTATTCCTTGATAAAGCAGCCTGTCTTTGAGGATGGCGAAAAATCATGTTTGCTGAAATGACTGGGTGTTTTGGGAGATTTTTTTTTCTGTCCAGCAAAGTCGCTGTTGTAAGGGCATCTGTGACCCCATGGGTGAGCCTGGAAACTCAGCACTGCGAGGGAGCAAAATACATGCAAACACGGACAAGCGGCCACGCCTTGCCCCTTCAGCAGCGTTTAAAAATAGGGTCCTAAAATAAATTTTTGTCGGAAAAAGTGGCCATGGGCCGCTGAGCGCCCTCCGTCGCTCGCTTGCCGCGGGGTCCTGCGGGGCGCTCCCCTTCCCTTCCCTTCCCTTCCCT
>VYXF01012343.1:122397-147319 GCA_013397295.1 Polioptila caerulea | reverse complement strand
GGCGGCGGGCGGGGGGTGGCCCGCGGTGTGCGAGAAGTTCCGCGCCGCCCGCACACTCTCGGCCGTGGAGTCCCTCAAGGACCCCGAGACGGAGCCGTACCGCTCCAAGTACAGCGCCCGGGCGCTGCTGCAGGAGGTGAAGCAGCTGCTGAGCGCCGCCGAGGAGGGCGGCGAGGCGGTGCTGGCCGTGCGGCGGGCCGTGCTGGAGTACGAGCTGGGCGTCAACCACACGGACACCGAGGAGCTGTCGGCCGGCGAGGAGCACCTGCAGCGCTGCACGCAGCTCCTGGAGCCGCACCGCCTCTCCCCGGACTGCGTGTCCCTCTACATCCAGGCCCAGGTGGGCTGGGAGGCCGCGGGGGGTGTCCGTGAGGCGCTGGGCTCGGGCGGAGCGGGGCCTTGTGTCTGCGGGCGGTGCCGGCCGCTCCGCGATGGGCTGCGAAGGGATCCGGGGCTACCGCGTCCTGGCGGGGGCTGCTCCTGTAACCACAATGAACACAGCAGCCCTGGCGTTCAGTTCTTGCTGGAAGGAGTCGTTTGCAGGCGGTGGCTGTTGGAGGGGTGCTTTTCTGTTTTGAGCCTCCTGCTGATGCCTCTGGCCATGCAGAGCATCTAAAATATGTTCTCATTGAAATTGGGTGTTGGCAGAGCAGCGTGCTCTTCTGGACAGACTGAGACAAGCCTGGTAGGAGCTGTGCAAGAATAAATTAGAAAAGGACCTCGCTATGTCCAGAATTTATTTGTGATTCCTTAGCTCATTGGTTGTCAAAGTGATGCTGGGAGATGCTTTTATTGATGCGTTGTCCTGAAATGATGAATTGTTTGTTTTTCAGCATTTCCTGTTATATTTTAAGCTATTACATTTTTTCCCAGATGGGTAAATCCAGTTTTGTTCGTGCTTGAAGTAATAATATTTTCTCTTTATTCTGAAGACAGGAATACTGTTATCAAAATTAGTTATTGCTACATGAAGATTGACAGAAGGGCCTTTACTTGATCACTCTCTCATGGCAGCTGGTGTATAGTTAGGTATCTGACTCTAGACCCTGCATGAAATAGAGCAGTTATTTAGATATCTCTGTCAAAAATGGTTGTCCTAATTAGAGAAGGCTCCGTAGTGCTTCCTTATCAGACTGTCAAGGAGTTGTAGGCTGATGTGGAAGGGTGCAGGTGAAATGATGACTTGTCTTACACTGGTTGAATGAGCTGAGCTGTCTGGAACAGTGAGGTTACATCTCCTTGTCCTTCAGTGTGAGGGTTTGGATACACTGCTACAAATCTGTTACCCTTTGTAAGGTAAGGAGATTGCTCCAGCTGAAATAACATCTTCCCACGTGTTCTTGGGGGGATGTGGCTCAGGACCGAGATTCCACTGTGCTTCTGAATTGGTGTGCTGGAAAGCAGCTCTTCTGTCTGTTAGCCCACAGTCTGCATGGCCCTCAGGAAGCAGCAGGGTAATGTTTGTTATGCACATGAAGTGCTGTGGTCCAACAGTGATGGGCCTGCTGTTTCCTGGCACTGTCCTAAGGTGTGGAGCTGGGCACAGCACTGGGAAATGAACCCTCAGTCCCAAGGGCTGTAACAGGCTTGAGTATTTTATTTAAACCATTTCTGATTTAAAAGCAATGAGTGTCATCAGTGGCAGTACTTCTCCACCTTCTGGGATATCTGGAGTGTGTTGCCACGGCAGTGACTGCTATTTTATAGGAAGAAGCTTTCCTTTTTCTTGCTGGGCCTCTTTCTTTAACACGACTTGTGATTTCTGAGCTTTTGCATAAAATTGTGTTTCCCAGTCTCTGTCTAATGGAATCTGGTCTGTTCCACTGCTTGGCCTTGGGCAAAGTGTTTCAGTTCATAAACAACATGTGATGTGCTTTCTTATAAAAATAGTAGGATGGAATTGCAAGGGACGCAGGGCTGGCATACAGCTATACATTCTAATTATTTTGAAGATTTTTGGGGTTGTTTTAGCCCTCTTGAGTTTTGTAACAGCAATTCCTAGCATTTAAATTAGCACATCAGATGTAGATTATTATTAACACCTTGATCTTATTAATAAAATTAGAGGCACTTGTTGTCATAGTTGGATTCACAGATGCAGTAAGTTGCTATGTACATTGCTTTAACTTAAATTTGAAGGCAGTAGTCGATAACTTTTGGATCTCACAGGTTCTTTTCATCTCTTTCCATTGTTGAAAATATACAAGCATTCATTCCTAGCATATTTTTTTCCTGTTAGTATTTTTCTGTGAAGTCATGTTAACAAATTTCTGATTTCTTGTCTCTTTTTATGATATTTGTATGTGATGTAAAAGTTGCATGAATTGGATGCAGAACATACCCTGTGGGGAAAGGTCATTATTTGAACACACTTCTAGCAGAGCAAACAGAGAAGGACTGTGAGGTGCATTTTTAATGTGAAATTTGCCCCCTCCCTTTTGACCAACTCACAGTGAAATGTGTGGGCACAATTTCTGCTTTTTGAAATCCATTGTATCAGAACACACATATATAAGGGTGAAGACTGATCAATTTGGAAAAAAATGTGTGATGTGAAAGGAATGTGACTATTTTTTTTCTTTTACCTTTAGAACAACCTGGGGATCCTGTGGTCTCAAAGGGATGAAATTGAAACTGCACAAACTTACTTGGAATCTGCAGAAGCCTTGTACAATCAATACATGAAAGAGGTACTGTGTTAATACGGCAGGTCTTACTTTCACGTGCCACTTGCAGGTTAAATCATCTTTGAAATAAACATGCAGTGGAATGTTGGGTTTCTGTGCTTTATACTGGCTGCTCTGATACTTCTGGCAGGTGATCCAAGTTGTACTGCAGTATAGGACAAGGCAAATGAGAGCCTTACTTGCTAATTTCAAAATGGAAAATAATTTTGCTCAAATATCATGGTCCCTTTTGAAAGCCCTTTAATAATCCGAAGTTGATGCCTGGTAGAATTTGGATTTTATTGAGGACTGTTATTAAATCTTACCACGAAAATGCAATAAAAATGTCCATTGCTTTCAGTGGGAAAAGGAAACAAAAGTAATATTTGCATGGTTTGCTCTGACTGTGCGGTGTTTTGCAGGAGCAAGTAGTTGAGTTCCATGTCCAAGAGGACAATCTCACAGACAGCTAACTCTCTCATGCATATTAAACAACCTCTTGAGCTTTGAATTCTGCTGTGTATCCTACAAAGACTCCCTTGTGCTATTTTTAAGCTCTTTGCAAAGCTGTTCCTACTCTGACTTGCCTCAGGGACAGTTCTGGAGTGAGCTAAAAACATTTGTGGCCTTTGAGAAGCAGTAGCTGTGTCTCAAGACAGATGAATAGGTTGGACAGACCTTAGTTTTATGAAATTACAGGTTGATTCAGGTTTTACCATTAAACTGGTTTAGAGTACCGATTATACTTGTGGAGATTTTTGGAATGGGCAAGTCTTTATTGGTTAGTTGCTGCCCTCTTTCCACCTTTGCAGCCACGCTGGCCTACAGTGATAGGAGAGGGAATGGATCTAGAAGAGAGCCCCAGTTGTGCTGAAAAGCTTGTCAGCTTATTTCCTGTCCTCTGGATCAGTTGGGCTAACCAGAGATACTGCATCTCTCTACAGACTCGCTCCCTAGTTAATTCCTGATGTTCAACTTTGATTTTTATACCCAGCCTTAGCTATCACATCACTTCCAAAAGCTTCTGGCACTTGCTCCAGTGATTATCAAGTTAAACTGATACTATGGTATAGTGGATTAAAGTGCTGCCAGGTACTTCACATCTGCACTGTAGGCTTTCCTGAAACTAAATTTTTGTTAGTAGTGGTTACTGAATATTTCTTCTGGGGCTTTGCTGCCTGACTGGGGTTGTATGTACATGATGATCACTTGCCACACTTTTGCCCCCAACATTATTTGCCACTTACAGTTCAAGGCATTATGTAGTCAAACATAACTATGCTTTAAGTGTTTCTTTTAAAATAAATTACAGATTTATACAATGATATCAACATTCGTCATTCCCAAATTATAAATATGTGAATATANTGGTGGATTTAGTTGTTTACTGACTGGGTCTAATTAAGTTATAAATTGGATAGGGTGGTTCCCCCCGCTAAAGCAAAACCAAGGCAAAGAGCTTGGGCAAATGAAGTCCACTTAGAAAGGAGAGTTGAGAGCTCTTTCTGAGGGTAAGTAAGGACATGAGGCTTGATATCAGAGATAGATCTGTGGATATACGAAGGAGGCAAGAGTTTTGCTTACATTCCAGTTCTTTTCTTTGCAGGAATAGCTTTAGTCTTGCCAGAATATACTCCAAATCTTGTAAGAACATTTGTATCTTAAAAAAAAAAAAAAAAAACCAAGAGAAAGCGTTATAAAGTCAGCTCTTGAAAACTGAGATGTAAACAAAAACCTATAGAGTAAAAGATCACACATGAAAATCTACGTAATCAGAGCATGTGTTCTTCCCTGTAAAGTGAATGTATTCTCTACCCTTGTTCCTGTTCCTGCCTAAATCTGTATTAACTCATGAAGAGTATTTATTGAAACTGATATTTTTTTTATTTGTTGCCTTACTTTCTCTTGGGCTAACATGACATGGGGTTAGGAAAGGGCCAGACAAGCTGCATACTAACCTGGGCTTTGTTGCTGGCAGACGTGTTGGACACCCTCCAGGATGCACTGTGTAATGGGTGCTCTCTTTAAAAGATGGTTTCATTTGAAGTGTTTTAGAATTGGCACCTGAAGTTATTCACAATTGCAAAGGAAATGGGATAAGCACAGGCTAATAAAGCCCTGCCATAAGCAGTGTTAATCTGTTAGGGTTGCCTGTGAGCTGTGTGTTAGCATTGACAATTGTCTTAAGGCAGGCTTGGATACAGCAATGCCAAAAGGTGTATGTGAGGAGACCAAAAGGTCTGTGTGAGGACTCTGACAGAACTTGTGATTTAAAGAACAAGAAAGTGCTTCTAATGATGGGAGCTACCACATTTAATAACTTGCATGTAGGTTATGCCTGATAGGAGGGTTAGCAGCTTCATCCT
Organism: Polioptila caerulea; assembly: GCA_013397295.1. Classification (NCBI taxonomy): domain Eukaryota; kingdom Metazoa; phylum Chordata; class Aves; order Passeriformes; family Certhiidae; genus Polioptila; species Polioptila caerulea. The sequence goes on along the minus strand of VYXF01012343.1, from coordinate 142,287 downwards.
CCAGAGACATTGTATGTTGGCTCATTTGTCTGTCTGAGTAAATAATCTTGCCAGCTCGTGGGTGCTGGGAATCCCTTTACAGCAGTTAGTCTTCACAGCAGCTCTGCTGAGCACTCTGCACTTCATGTTCTCTGCAGTACTTCCTGCAGGATGTTTTCTTGCTACTGATCAGTGCAGCTGGGCAAACGAATATTTCACACTTGAAGGCGTGCTTGGTATTAGATGGATGCCTCAAAACCCAGTGTATTATTGTGCAAAATAAAGATGCCCAGTAGAGTCCTGTAGAATCCAGGCTGAGTATCTCTGGTGCAGGCAGCATGCATTGCTTTAAAGTACAAAAGCAGAAATCTCCTGCAAGCTGTGAACCTTGTCATTCCCTGTGGAATTGTGACTTTCATCCTCTAAATCTCCCGAGTGTGGTGGAATTGCTCCAGGGATGTGGCACTGAGATGGGTTACGCAAAGCTTTGTTGAGTTTGGGATTGGCAGGTTACCAGGTAAATGATGTGCAGCCAGGAGAGGGAGCACTGTGCACTGGGTAAGGAATGCAGTTTCCTGAATGTGTCATGGTCCCTTGCAGGATGGAAATCCTCCCCTGGATCCCAGTGAACATTTCATGGCAGAAGAAGAAAAACTCACAGACCAAGAAAGATCCAAAAGGTGGGTGTTAAGCAGCATACTTAGATTATTGTTACTTTTTGTTTTTACATTACGAGGATGTATTTAGGGAGTAAAAAAATAAAGAAACCTAAAAAGACTATTGTCTTTTTTTCCAGATTTGAAAAAGCCTACACACATACTCTGTATTACCTGGCACAAGTCTACCAGCACCTGGACATGATTGAGAAGGCTGCTCAGTATTGCCATACTACTCTGAAACGACAGCTCGAGTACTGTGGCTACTACCCCGTAGAATGGGCACGCAATGCTGCCACTTTGTCACAGTACTATCTCTCCAAGGTACTGTATCCAGTGCTGTCCTGCTGTAATTGTGCCACTCATGTAACTGTCAACTAAAACAGTTGTTTAAACAGCTGTTTGAGACAGTGCTCCAAGATGAGTTGAAAATTTGCACCTATAAAAACCACAAGTTGTCTCTGACATGAAGCATCTGTCAGTTTTTGTCAGAAGGGGACGTGGTGGCTTTCCTGTGATGTTGCAATGGCAATGGGGAAGATGAACAGGGGTATAAACATGAGAAAAGCTCTATAGTAAGTGAAATATTAGCAATGATGCGATGTCATGTTTGTAAATAAACTTTGGGGTTATAATTATTTAATTTAAAATTCTTCCTTATATTGTTCTCTTGCAATAAAGTTTGAAAACAAAAAGTATCTGAGGGCTAAGGTATGGTTTATTGTTTACTATAAATTATTGTCCTTGGTACCTTAGCATGTGCTCAAGAGTTTGAACCAATGTAAACATTAAAGTGAATATGTGACTTGGTTTGCCACGTGTTGACTCTAAACAATCTACTTTTAGGAAGTGCTTCAGCTTTATTTAGGGATTTCTATATTCCAGGCTATTTAGATGCTTTCTTCTGATGGTCAAAAAGATTCCTGCCCTACCTAAGCCACTGAATGCTAATTTCAATAGTAACTCCTAATTTCCTTATATTTTTGATGCATTGATAGCACTAATTATTTAACAGTGCTCTGCCAAATATGGGTAAAGGAATCTAGATGTGACTCATGGTTTTGACTTGTGTGTTCCCATGACATGCTGTGGTGATAGTGTTTGATAGAGTTTGCCACAAGGCATCACTTCCTTCACCTCAGGGCAGCCAGGGTAGCAGAGAACAGAGCAGTCAGAACGTTCAGACTGCATTGCCAATATTAAAGGCAAGGCTTGGTGTTGTGCCTGTGGTACAGAAAAAACAGTTAGAAAATATTGTATTTGGTAATAGGTATGGAAAAATCCACATATTTCCATATTTTCTTCCAGTGCCTGGGGAATATGCTCCAGAGCCTCTCAGCTGTGCCATTTCCATTGTGGTCGGGTGTGCTCGCTCTCTGGGGTGAGGGGTCTGGCCCAGTGACAGCAGTGCTCACGCTGATGCTGAATGCTGCTCTGTGTCTGTTTCTCTCAGGAATGCTTTATGGAGGCTCGGCACTGTCTAGCAGCAGCCAGTGTCATCTTCAGCCAAGCGGGACAGGGGCCATCTGCTGAAGATGGTAAGCTTAAAAAAAATTTGGGGGTAAAATTATTGAGACCTACGCATCATTATGTGTTAATGTTTAAAACTGAGGTTTAACAACGTGTACAAAAAAAAACACTTACCCCAGTGTTAATTTTCTAAAATATTTTTCAATAAAGTTGAATGTTTCTGAAAAGCAGCTGCTACTGCTGCTCAGGATTGACTATGTGTAGACCCTGTGAGAAAAAGTCAAGTGCTTGTTTCTGGTGTTTCAGAGTAAAAGTGAAATTTAAAACAATATCTGGTCATCCATTTGGCTTTGTTCATGTGCTAAAAATGCAGTTTCCCTCAGTGATCGGAAGGCAGTCATTCAGTGAGCCAAACCAGATTCTTTCTGGGAATAGCTTTAAAAGAGGGAGCCAAACTGCAGCTTTTAAAACCCCAAATCCAGAAGGTACTTGTATTGTCTTCTGTTGCTGGATGCTGCAGCCTTATCAGTGACTGTTTTTGGAGCTGCCCTCCTTGTTGTTTGGGCATTGATGGAAAGGAACAACTTGGCAGTCCAGTGTGAATAGCAGTAGAAGGAATTCTTCAAGAACTGACCCTGGTTTTGAGGATCTGTGGTTCCATGGTAGTGTCAGTGCTCTGTTTGAGGCTTGGTCTTTGCTTAAGTACAGCACACCCTTGCATGTCTGTCTTAGGCAACTGGAAGCCTCCAGGTGACAGAGCTTTGATTTGTGGAGAGGCAGCAGAGTCAGCTAAGTTCTATCTTGACTTCTTCCTGCAGCACACAGCAGTAGTGATAATCCTGTTCTGGTGAATAATTGCTTCTCCTGCCTTCCCTTCCTTTTCATGGTACAGATGGGCTGTGGGCTTGCAGAAGGTTCTAACTTACAGAAAGACCAGTACACAGTCAGCACTGGCCATTCTCAAGCACATTCATTTTATCATGTTAATTTGGATATAAAGTAACACAAACATAATTAATAAAGTGTGCCTTTTCTTGGATTAGCAGCAGTTCTTAATTCCTTAATAAGAAATTGATTTGCTCTAATGAAAGAAAATGATTGCAATGGGTCTGAGTCTAAAGGTTTCTTTTTATTTGGTGAACAGAAATGCTGCTGTCCTGTAGGAATGTCCTCTCATTGTTCAGCTAACTTGCTGCCTTCTGCATAGAGACTGGGAAATGAGTTTTTGTTGAAATCTGTTTGGTTTATGAAAATGTTATCTTGAGACATCAGCAGTGCTGCTATTTATGATAGTGGGGAGAAAAATACAGAAGTTGTAAAGCTAATAATTTTTATGTTTGTTCCAGGTAGCTTTACCAAAGGCAGTTTCCCCTATTTTGTTCCCTTTTTGGGTAGCAAGTCTGGGGCTCATTGCAATACAAATGCCCTTATCATCCTCAGAAACAATTACTGGGCAGACAGCCAAATCTCAGAAAATGAATTATCCTGATTTCTTTCTCTTACTACAGAGACACCTGGTAACTTTTCCCAGTAAAACACCTTCAAGATGGCAGGTTTTTTTAAAAATACATTATGATATATTTATTTTAAGAATTCATACATGACAAATCCATGTTAATCTATGTGGGTTTCTACCAGAAATGACAGTTTACAGAACTATTACATGAACTAACATAGAGAACGTGTTTCTGTCTAACCATGAGGAAAATTGAATACAAGTATATTCTTTGCATATAACATTTGAGGGTCTTGTTAGAGTGCTGGACTTCTCTTGAGGTTCTTATGTGTTTATGTCCATTCTGCAGATGAAACAGAGCCGGACCAGCAGGACCTTCCAGAGAGGAAAGCTGAAATTGCAAGGTGTTGGATTAAGTATTGCCTAAATCTTCTGCAAAGTGCTCGGAAATTGCTTGAGGTAACAGAAAATCAGTTCTGTGGCTGTCATTGTCTAACAGCAAGCTAAGTCTGCTTTGATGTTTACAAGAGGAATCAATTTGCATTTGTTAACAAGGAATAAGCAATTGCCCAGTGAACAAAACTACAAATGCTTGCAGTGTAGCAAGTGTTTCATGGTATGCTTTGGCTTAAATGTAGAACTTAAGAGTAAGCACAGATAGGGGATCAACTCTGTAGAGTGATCAGTGCATTGCTTTTACAGCAACTTCACAAATTTTCCTCATCTCTGCTGCATTTTTTTTCAGCTTGATTTGACAGTTTCCTTCTTATTTAACTGCTAGTAAGAACATTGTCTTAAAATGCAACAGTTTTCAGTGCTGATGTTCTCATTCATTCAAGCATTTGATTAATTCAGGTTTTATTCAGTTCACTAAATTCATTTAAGTATTTCTTCAGATGTTCAAACCAGCATTTGCTGAAACACTTGGTGAAGCATAGCCTTTGGGTTTAACATTGATTCCTCTGGCTATTTTGTCACGCGGGGGGGAGACTGAACCACCTTAATTTTATGTCTTTTCAGAATTGATAATGTAATTTATGTGTTTCTTTTTTTAATATAAGGCCTCATATGTAAAAGATTTCTCTTTTGTCTTGTTGCTCAGTAGTTTATATTTCAAAGTAAGTCTCTCTTTATAAGCCAGATTTGATTTTAATTAGCATGCTTTCTTATTTCAGGATAACATAGGAGAGCTGGATCCAGACAGGCAATTGGAACTTAAAGCTCAAAGGAAAAAAGAAGAGGATGAAAAAGAGAAGGGCAGGAAAAAAGCTGTCCTTTTTGGGACAAGTGATATATCTGACTCTGTCTTAGCCATGGAAGAGAAAGTGAGCAGCATATATCCTTTAGATTTTCAAGAAGCCAGAGAAATCTTCCTGGTTGGTCAGAACTATGTTCAGGAAGCAAAAGAGTTCTTTCAGGTTGATGGTTATGTTACTGACCACATTGAAATTGTTCAGGATCACAGTGCTTTGTTTAAGGTACTGGCTTTCTTTGAAGAAGACTATGAGAGGCGCTGCAAAATGCACAAGCGTAGAATAGACATGCTGGAGCCAATCTATGCAGACCTGAACCCCCAGTACTACCTGCTGATCTGTAGGCAGCTCCAGTGTGAACTGGCTGACACCTATTATGAGATGATGGATTTAAAGGTAGCTATTGGTAACAGGTTAGAGAAACTAGACTCGCACACAATTAAAAAAATCAATTCTCTGGCACAGTTCGCAATCAAATATTATGAACTCTTCTTGGATTCTTTGAGGAGCCCTGATAAGGTGTTTCCTGAAAAGCTCGAGGAAGATGTTCTTCGCCCTGCAATGGTGGCTAAATTTCATATTGCACGACTATATGGTAAGCTTATTACTTCAGATAGCAAAAAGCAACTGGAAAATATGCAGACATCATTGGAATATTACACATTTCTGGTAGACTATTGTGAGAAGTATCCAGATGCTGTCCCTGCCATTGAAACTGAACTAGAACTCAGTAAGGAGATGGTGAATCTTCTTCCAGCAAGCATGGAGAGGCTAAGAGCAAAGGTGTCTTCATTTGTGTAAATACTTGCCTTGGAGACAGTGGGCACTCTCAGAACAGTTACCTGTCCAACCCAGTGCTGTGGCACAGCTTCTTTACTGATTGATAGAAGTAAGGTGTCTGCAGGGACATCCACCTAGAGCCTGCACTAGTGTAGCCTTGTGAAAAACTCAGAGCTCTCCTGGTCCGTAGCTCACCCACACTAATGGTATAAACTCTAAATGTAAAGTTTAAGTCCCGCTAATGCTTTGTACTGTGTGTCCTATATGTAAATATAAACCTTTTCTCCCTCACAGCTTTTTCTTTGGTGTATGATTCAGTTTTTAAGTGTAGTGCCATATGAAAATAGTTTATTTTAAGAGTATCTTCTTCTCTAAGAATTTTTTTTTTTAATAAACCTGAGGCATGTTCTTCCAAATAGAATGCATTTTATCTCTTCTAATGTTTGTCCCCAGAAAACTTTATCAATGTGAAGGGAACTTGTTTTCAGTATTTATTTTGTATGTTGCTTGTTGTTCTTTTCCCTTGTTAATCAAAACCTAATTGACATAGGCTCAATAAATGGACTAGCTTGGCTAAATGTTTCTTCAGAGTCCTTGGAATTCTGTTTCCTGTGTCTTACTAAGATACAATATATGTTTCAACTTTGGCCAAAATAAATAGTTGTGAAAATGTTTCCATATGAGTGTCTTCTGTAAAAACACATAAGCAATTGTAGTGCCGGAAGCCAGAGCAAGAAAGCAGCAAACTTTCTTTGTGGTGGGAGGAGATAATCTGCTCTTAATACCCTGTAGAGTATCCACAGGTTACAGGTGCTCTGGCGCTCCTGACGTTGGCCTGATACAGCCTGATGCCATGGATGGCTTCTTACTTTGTGCTGCCCAGGGAGCCCAGGTGCTGTTTTAGCAGGAGCTGCCTTTGGGACCTCTCTGAAGTTTGTTTTAGGTAAAATACTGGCAGAGCACATGGCCCAGCTGCACAGTAAGAGATGATGGCCAGAGATGCCAGGGGACATGGGGCAAGTGAAGGGACAGTGTGACTCTGTGCAGTGGTGCACGGGCAGTCTTACCACTGACATGGTGACAGGGTGGGAAGATGTTCACAACACCAGAGGGCAATAGTCAAAACTACTGGATTCTTCTGGAAATTGAGGGGGAGGGAACATCACATTTGCTTAAAGGGTGCGAGGGGAAAGCATGTGTGTCTGAAATGTGTGGTAAAAATCTCTTCTTCAGAGAATTCTGCAAGCTAGGCTGCTAACCACAACTAGGCCAGCAAATGGGTGCTGGAAATGAGCAGCAGCAAATTTCAAAACTAGACCAGCTGCTTGTGTGCCTGTGGAATCAGGGAGAGAGCGAGCGCACGTGCCTGCGTGTGTTCTTTCTGTTTTACTAAATAATTGTCCAGTCAGCCTCTAGGAGTTTCCTTTCTGCAGTCAGATCTTTAATTCAGATTTTCCTGTGAAAGTAAGACAGCCCCAGTCTCTCAGCGGGCTGTATTGCACATAGTTTTTGTCTGATTTCAGTTAAAGCTAGTGTGCACTTTTACCACAAACTAAAAGCTTAAATTTTTTTCTACTACCTTTTAGTTTCATATTCAAGTAGAAGGCAACAATACATGTTCGGAGTAGTTGGAGTTTTTCCTTCTATAATTTTGCCTTTGAGTGAATTTTGTAGAGCATGGATTGCCTGCCTCATCATTGGTTTTCTTGTAATTTGGAGGAGGATAGTTTGTGGGCTATCCAAGCACAAAAAGTTTTTGGGGTTTTTTTCCCCCCTTCAAATAACTGGCTTGAAGTGTGAAAAGTCACCTGCAGGTAACTGCTAAGCTGAATGAAGTGCAGGGTGATGTATCCTTTTTAACCATCAGATGTATCCCTTTCAATAGTTTGATGTATCCATTTTAACCATCATCAGGTGTGCAGAGGAACACCCTGAATGCACCGAAAGCACAATGAGAGCTCAGCAGCCCTCAGGTAGGAGTAGGTCCATAGTCAGGAAGGCTAAATGAAGGATCAGAGCTTTTACAGCACAGTGTGATTGGCACTGTAGCTTGGAGAGCTCTCTCCTCTGAAGATACCCAGAACACTTTGGCTTTCCAGCCTTTTTTAAAAATACATTTCATATAAATGCATATGGAATTACAGAAACCAATTATGCCAGCTTATGTCCTAGACTAAATGTTCAAGGCTTCTGCCAGCTAATTATATTTTATTACTGGAGACTGCATCATGCCAGATGCACAGCACAAAGTACTATGCTGTGCTTCTTTTAAGGCATGTCTTTTTAAGCAAATGCTTTGAATAATTCCTGTTTGTTCAACGACTTGAGAGAATGAACTTATGTAAGATTGTGTATTTAGTTAAAAAAAAAGGAGGTGGGGAGCTTGTTGGATTAGGCAGCAAAGCTCCCTTCAGGAATGTTGAGTTTTAACTGTAAAGTATGTGTGAGGTCAGGCATTTATTTCAAAGATTAATTGAAGATTAGGTTCCTGTGAACTCTGTTTAACCTGCATTTCTATTCCTTTCTGTACAGCAAAAAAGTCTTTCAACTGAAACCTCCTTTTTGTCATTCTACTAGTTCTTTCTCCTTAGGCAGCATAAAGCAGCAAGATTTACAGGAAGTCCAAGTTTGTGCAGAATTCCTGTCAAGTGTGAGATCAGAGCTATAACCTCCATGTACTTCTTCAAATAGTGCACAACACTCATGAGAAGTGATTTGGTTTGATTAAAACCAGTTTTGGCTTAACTGAATTGCTTAATTCTTATGCTGGCAAGAGATACGGTCAGTGTGATAGAATGGAGTGATGGGGATGGTTGTGCTGTGCTTCAATATTTGGTGAGAGAAAGAAACCAGTGCCTTGTTCTGTCTCCCTGCAAGGCTGTCAGGGCAGGCTCTTTGTGTTTTTTTCTCCAGGGGCCTGGACTGGAGGTGGCTGGTGTGACCTCTGTTGCTCTTAAGACATCTGGAGCACTGAGGCAGGGGGCAGAAGCTGCCTCACTTCCCCTTAGCAGCAGGAAAGCAGGTCCCCTGTGTTGCAAGGGGGCTGCCGGTGCTGGTCGCCACCTCCACGTGGCAAAAGCTCCCCAGGCTGGTTCTTCCTTTGTGCTCCTGAGAGCTCCTAGCAGGGGAGTGTGGGTCCTGCCCCAGCACGGACTCGGTGTGGATGGTTTCCTTCTGTGAGTGCACACGGAGATGTCTCAGTGTAATTGCACTGGGTGCAATTACTGCTGCGCTTCCATGTCCAGAGATACTGTGGGGGCCTGCTTAGCCTTGACACTGATGCCCTAAAATTTTGCTTTTATATTTTTCAGATTCAGTGCTGTTTTAGTGTGTAGTTCTGGGTTTCACATTAAGTGCTACTAACTTCTCTTCACAGAGTAGGTAGACAAAACAATTCCTTTTCTAGCCAGGGACCAAGGACAACCAATACAAATTTGAAGCCCAAGAGCATAAACAATGGTGAAGGGAAGAGAAAAAACAAGAAGGATGGAGCTTTGTAATCTGAAGCTATAATTGGACAAATAACTCTAATATGCTAATGGACCAAAACTTGTAAAAGTGTGAGATCTCTTGGCCAGTCATCCATTTTACGACAATTTTGGGGGTCATTTGGGTGTAGCCCAGGCAGGCTCTTGTACTGCCCAAGTGTGCCCGTTGAGGCATTTTAATAAATACACACTTTATCCTTTTGCTCTGTCTAGTCTCTGTTCCAGGTCAGCCTCCAGAAGGCATCAACACCAGACAATGAGAAACACCAATAATCTTGTTAACCTGTGGCTTTATTCATCTCACATTTCTTTGGGGTTTCCTTTTCACTTGGCACTGAGAGAGCAAAGATGACCTTTACTTGTGTGTTTCTATAAAAAGACTGAGATAGTTTCTGTTACCTGGATGTTTTCTGTGGAACTTTTCATTAGAAGATGCCCAGATGTGGTCCTGCAAAGGAGGACGTAGCTAGTCTGGCAGCTCGTGAGACAAACGCTATTGCATTCTTGGAATTACAGAACTAAAACTCTTATGACAAAGCCAAGTGCATAAACTTGTGGCGAGAAGCATTAGTCAACTTTCTTTCCTCTGTCATTGCAACATCTATGGCTGTTTTAGAGCTTGCTACAAATGATTTATTTTTTGTTTGAAAAGTGTTTTTACGTACTTTCCAGGAACTCTGGCCAAAGAGCCTCCCAGTGCTTTTTCATTTTGCAGTTTGGTGGTTTCTAACTCTTCCTTGTCACAAAAACAGTGGTTTTCTGATGAGGACTGTTTGCCTGGCTGCCATTTTCCAAAACTGTTGTTTGGCTGTGCCTTTGCAGCTGAAGAGCCAGGCAGAATGTTGGGATATGAAACACAGCACCTTTGGAAAATGTGTTGCTTCCATTCAGAACAGATAATGTCTGTGGTACTGACTGTTTGTTTAGGGAGAAGTGACTGATAAAGTGATGCCTTAACACCAAAGGTTTTAATAATTTGGGTGTTTATAGCAATGTTTTAAATATCTACTGCTTGATTTTTTTGGCATCTGGTGTGCAGAAAAATATAGCAAAGTCTTTTTACATGCTCATTGTTGCTGTGAATGAGATTTACTATCTGGCATTGGACCAGGATACAAGGATTTCTCTATCTGATTTTTTAAGTGCAATTTTCTGCAGAAACAAAGAGGAATTGGTTAGTGATCAGTGAAAGACTGGGATAGGCATGTGATGAGTGAGCTGGTGTTCATCCCTGAATACTGTAAGTGGAGTACGAAGTGCTTGTGTCAGGGAGTTACTCTGAGATCTGTGGGTAAAATGCATGGGGTAAACAAAAAAAAGGAATGAACAAGATGATTTTCTGCATACTTTAGTTTCTTGGAGTGGAGCAAGAGCAAGAAGTTCCCAGGCAGGATCTCAAACCACTCTCAGGACATCTCTGGGTTGCCAGTGGGTTCAGCTAACACCAGGGAAGTCTCATGGCAGCCCGTGAAAGAATGAAGCCAAGTGGGCCCAGAGCCTCCTTCCACCAGAATGCCAGGACATTTTAAATAATGGATGTAGTGATGCTCTAGAAGTGATTGGAGGCAAGGAGAGAGAAATTGAGATACTGCATCAGATTGCCAGCAACTGGTCTGCAGACAAGGAGGGGACAAAAAAACTCAATGTAATCCCCTGCTAGCAAAGTTTATTTTGAAATCAAATATTTGCCAATGGCTTGTGCATGACACCTGATAGGTATCAGACAATGCTATCCATCTTGCCTGTCCACAACTGGAACTTTTGGCAAATTGGTGTCAAACGCTTTTTAATGTGTCCATGTGCTTTGCCTTAATGTTTTCTTATGGCACTGAACTGCCAAATTATACAGGGCTCATGGAAAGACATATTTTGCTTCCCTCTGTAAAGGCACAAGGTATTGCAAGCACAAGGGTCTTGAGACTCTCACCTCCCTGGCCAGCCTGTCCTGGCCTCCATGCTACACCCTTTGCTGGAAATGTTGGATGAGGTGAATCCTGCCCCAGGCTTCAGTTTTTCCTGCTGACTGAACCCTGAGTCCTTGAAGTAAGAAAAGACGAAAAGTCCTTTTTCCTAGTTAACACAAATTATGCTTTAAAAAGGGATGTGCTCATCTTGAATCGGGACAGAGCAGCTTTGTCAGCAGTGCACTTTCTGAACCTGAGGGACAGCTGTTTGGGGCCTGCTGCTTCAAGCTGCAGCAGCACCCACCAGACAGCACAGAGCAGATCCTTCAAAAAGAGCTTGGTGGCCTGGGGAGTGCCAGTCCTACTGGGGAGAGGCTCCTGTGGCAGGTCTGATTTTCCTGACTTTCCTCATTATTCTCTTCTGTCACATTTGGAAACAAAAGGATGCATCTACTAAATCAAATGTGCTTAAAACTAGCTAAAAAATGCCCAGCTCTTTTGGTTGATAGGGGAAAAAAAATCCTGTTCTCTTTTAATGTAAACATAAATCCACCTCTTTTCCCAATAATTTGGTGAAGATCACAAAACTACGACTCCAGGCTGGTTAACTGGAGCCCGAACACCAGCTCTGCTCCACTTTACACACAGGATGGGAGAAGCAGGTCTGATTCTTGGGGAGGCCTCCACAGGAGAATCACTCCTTCCTGTTCCTCTTCATCTTCCCCAATTTACTGACGTCCTTTCTCCCCACACATGCTGTGAAGTTTGTCTGTGTCGCCAGTGGTGCTTGCACATAGAAATAAGTTTGCACTTGTGCAGGCAGTGGAGGCAAGGTGAGCTGCTTGGGTTGGATCTACGGGCAGGAGCCCAGGGCTGACAAAAAGTATCTAAAAGTTGCTGAGCAGCTCACTTGTGTGATGTTGTCCTGCGCTGGAGAAACCATTTGATGGAAAAATAGCTGTGTCAAACTCCTGGGTGGGTGAGCTTGAACTAGTAACACATGCAGCAAGGCCAACAGGTTCATAGTGAAAACATAGTCCCTGAGCAGCAGTGGAGGAGCAGGGCATCAGGCTTTGCTTTGAAAACACCTTTGTCCCACCATCCTCCTCTCCCTTGTTAATTCCTTCCGAGTTTAGGGGCATTTTCCCAACAAATCCTGCATGACCCCTTGCTCCACTGTGCAGGTCCTGCTTGCACTGCAGGGCTGGTGCTGCTCTGGATGGAGTTTTGAAGGACAGTCAGCTGCTGAAATTGCCTCCCTAATCAGTAACCAGAGCTTGGCTGCTGTGTCATGTCTTAACAAGCCGTTGCTTTTAAACTGTAGTCCTGAAATTGCCAGCCCAAACCTCCTGCTGCCCTGTGCTTCAGCAGGTGGAAGCAGAAAGCATCAGCACTCCCAGCAGCAGGGAAAGCTGCTTTTTCCTGTTCCCTGGCGAACGTTTCTGAGAGAGAGGGGAGATTGCTGATGGGGAAAGGTTGTTGGCAGCTTCCTGTCTGTCAGCAGCTGTTGTCGATCTTGATGCAGCTGTGGCTTTCCAGTAAAGATCTCCCCCTGCACTTGTTGATCTTCACCATGGGAAGAAAGAAGGAGTTGTTCTTCCGTGAGATCTAGATGGCAGTGAGTGCCTAATTTCTGTGTGATAAATATCGGCACTTTCTTACAAGATCTGAATCTTATCTGCATGGACCAGACCCTGACACTGCCCTCAGAGGAGAGAGGCAGTGGCATGAGAGGCCCAGGGCTGCCATGTATTGCCTGGGCCGTGATGCTCTGGGTGCAGGGGTGAACACAGGTCAGGTGCTGAGCTCAGATGTGACCCAGGTGAAGAATTTATTTTTACTCAGGGCTGGATTTAGAAATCCCTCCACCCGGACCCAAACTTTTCTCTCTGTGTTGCCAGGTCTTTGCTGTTTTGAAGCAGGAGTGATTTTTTGCTTTCAGTCCCCAAAGGCTGGCTGGTAGAACATGAGCTGGTGGCAAAAGGCATCCTTAAATTTAGCTGGACTGCCTGCCTGGAGGGGAGTTCACTTCTGAAGGGCATCAAGGGTGATTTTGCAGGTTTAACAGGGCAGCCCATGAAGGACCTGAGAAGGACCAATGTGCTCAGGGCCTGTTGGAGTCCAGGTCTCATGAATCTCATCCCACTTCAGCAGTGAGTGTCAGGGAAGAAAACAGTTCTGCCTTCCCAAAAGGCAAGATGGGCAAAGCAAACGCTCCATGTGTTGAACCCAGCTGCCATTCAGACACTCTCTCCTGTGCTCTGTCTGTCCCCTATTTTTTTTCTGTTGCCATCATTTTCTCTTCACTCTCATTTCCAGCTCTGCTTGTAACAGATGTAGCCTTTTCTGTACCAGCTGCTCCCCAGAGCAGTGACCTGTAAAAATGATGTATTTCTACTTTCTCAGCAGAGCAAAGAAAGAGCTGAGTGTCACAGGCAGGACCCAGAGCTTCAGGATCCCCAGCTGCTCCAGCCGGCTGCTGGCTTTGCTGCTCCATGGGCATGAGGGTTTGTGGGGTGTAGGGGTGAGCTTGGATTCCCATGGAAGCCAGGGCTGAGCTCCCATCAGCTAAGGCAGGGGCAAACCTGACTCTCAGAGCAGGGAGACCCCACAGCAGTCAGGGTTTATCTGATTTCTGAGCGGTTGTCAATGAGAAACTGCTTTATCAGGACCCTGCCTGGACAGAGAGCCTTGCCTGCGAGCCTCGCCGATAAGCACCGGGACTGTGGGTGCCTCTGCACCCATAGGAGTCTGTCCGTCCGTCCGTCCGGCTGGCTGCCTGTCAGGAATGCAGGCTGCGAAGCAAACCTGTGCTGCCGGCCGAGGAAAAGCAGCAGAGGGAGCGGCCCGACGCGAGGCCACTCCTCTGGACCAATCTGCTCCATCAGCATCTCCCTGGGCTAGAGCGGAAAGGGGCTGATGGCCAAAGAATTGGCCCAAACAGCCCCGTGATGCCCCTCTGGGTTACCGCTGGGACTTTCTTTTCCCCAGATCCTGCCCCCATCAGCAGAGGGGATGTCCTTGTGCCGGGCACTCCCGCAGGGTGCTCCACATTTAGTGATGTTACTGAACCAGTGACTGCTCCTGAGGCCAGCGGGGAGATACAACAGCCCTGGAAGTTACCACTAAGGAGCAGTTCCACACTTTAGACTTCCAAGTGTTTATTGTAGTTTAAGACTACTCCCAGATTTTTCAGGCACATAATGGAAAGTCCTGGGTGTCTGCTCAGGGGTCTGGGTGCACAGTGTCGGGGCAGCCTTCTCCCTCCACCGGCTCCCCACTCCCCACATCAATGCCTTACAAAAATGCAAAGCAAGAGCTTTGTAGATTAAGAAACCTGCTTTGCATGTGATTTGAAAATAATGGCAGCACTTCAGGGCAGGAGCTGTAAGCAAGGCTCCAGGAGCAAACTGTGCTCTCAAATACCTGCTCCTCATTTATTTGCTTCTTTTAGTAGGCCTGATCTGTTGGGATATTAAATCTTTCAGTTTACATACACAGGATCTATGCAGGAAGAACATTATCCTATGAATATTCCTCATAGTTTATGGAAGGCAAATTTGAGGTAGCTGACCTTGGTATGGTGACTGTGCTCTCCTCTGCAGATTTAAAATATTTAACTTAAAATCCTGTTTCTCTTAAACTCTGATAGTCATGCCATGGCACGTTTCAAGGTTAATGTTCCAGTATAGTTTAGCTCATGTGCTCTTCTCTGTTTAAAAAAAAGAAAGTTTGTTAACTTCTAGCAGTTTGTGGTCTCTAGGTCAAGATGAGATTTTTTTAAATTAGGGCTGATTATTTTCATTGTATGTCTTGAGTGGTTTAGAGATGGTGTTCCTTGGGCATCCCATGACATTCCACACAGGGCATGCTTGACTTTTAACACCTGCACATCCCAGACTGTGTCAGAGCCAGGTCTCCAATCACTTCCATGTTTGTAGGAAGGTGGAAAACTCTTTACTTGCCAAGTGCAGTGGGGTGTAGGCGCCAGCAGAGCCCAGCAGGGCAGGAGATGGGCACAGGCTGACCCTCCCTGCAGGCTTCAGGCCGCTGTTACACAGGTGTACTTGACACAGGGGTGAAACATTTGCTTTAGGCTTCCCACAGCTACCAATTGTAAAGTGATCTCATCTCCTGAGGCGTGCTGCAGGCACAGAAAAAAATAACAAAACCGTGTGGCAAAACTGCCAGTGCTGCAAGTTCCCCCATCAGCTGACGGCACAAGACAGATAACTCGGCTCTGCGAGATCCCCCTCCAGATACAGGGAATTTGCAGCTCCCACAGCAGCTCCCCCGGCTCCTGCAGAATCCCCAGTTGCCCATGACCGTGCCCGCTGGTGGGCATTGCTCTGGCTGCATCCCATGGGGCTTCCAGTGCCATGGTGGAAAATGCCCCGGGCATTTTCCTGGGCTCTGGGTGGGAAGGGCAAAAATAGCCAGTGGAGTTTTGCTTTCCCACACGGGGGCTGTTTGTGCACAGTGGAGGGGTGTGGAACGGGTCAGCGTGTACCCATGATCAGTGGAAAGTGAGAGGTGCTGTTGCAGGGACGTTTTCCACAGCCTTCAGCAAGTGGAGGCTTATCATCTCCCTCACGTGTTTGCCCAGCTTCCTATTGATGCTGAGCACTGCCTTAAACAAAAAGAAAAGAAAAGAAAAACGAGCTGATGCTAAGAATACGAAGTAGAGATGAGGGTGGTAAGTATAACCCCTGCACACGAGTCCTTCCGCGCCTGCTTGGTTTGAGTCTCCTATTTTTCCTGTGCCAGAGAGAAAACTCGGTATGCAGAGGCACCTGAAGCTGAACATGCAACTCGATCCCTCAGTCTGGTGGTAAATCCCAGCCTGGAGACGGGGGAGAACCGCTGGAGTCTTTTCTGCTGCTTCTCGGGGTTTTGGTGGAGCACCATGCCCAGGGGAAAGTCACTGCTGAGCCCAGATCCCCACTGGGGGCCTCTGAGGACTTTCCACCACATAAAAATAGATTTACCACAGACAACTTGCACTATCAGCCCCAGGTGACAAGGTGCTGCAGCACGTCAAGCCCACACGTCGGTGCCCCAGTTAATGCAGCAGCACTCCGTATGACTGAGAAAAACCTTCATTGTTTGGTAATGTCGTCGTTTGTAACTTCTTCTTAAGTGAACTCAAGCCTGGTTTAATCACAGCCAAAAGGCAAGCAAAAGATATGAGCGAGCTGAAAGGCAGCTTCTATTTATCTGTCTATATAAGAGCTTTCATGGCTTTTCAGATGTGTTCCTTGTGGAGCCACATGTGATTCAAACCCTCTGCCACATTCCCTGGGGCATTTGCACCACACAATGGTGATCGGGCCAAGCAAATTGCCTGAGCCCTTCCAGAAAGGAGTTGATAGGTTTCTACCAGAATGTATAATCTAACTTAATATACTTTTTTCACTTCTACTGCGAATATCAATGATTCTGCTTTCAAAAAAAAACCCCCAAGTCTGGCATGAGATTCCAGAGATAATTTACTTCCGTGGAAAAAGATGATTCCCCAGTTTGTGAGGCACGTTCTGACTGTGAGTAGCTGGCTTCTAACCCATCTGCTGGACTGGTGTGGGCTTAAGGCAGGGAAAAGCAGTGCCAGTGCCAATGCCAATGCAAAAATGCGGTTGACTGAAAATCAGGGAACATTAAGCACTGCTTTTTCACTCTGGAGGCCTCTCAGCACTGGGCAAAGGCTGGATGGGATGCATGACCAGCTGCCCGCAGCACCACCTTCAGCCCAGCTGGTGGGTCCTGGGTTTGCTTTCCTCCTCGGGCAAAACAGGAGATGAAGACAGAGGAATTTTTAATTTGGACTGATGAAGGCAGGAAGGCCACAGTGCTGGGCTTTTCTGTTCATGTCTCACCCTTGTCAATCAGGAAGTGGTGACGCAGATTATGGGTTGGGTTTGAGGTTTTGGAAACTTTTTCTAAAAGTTGATCTCCTCGCTCCGTCTTATTTCTGAAGTGTGAAGCTGTGGTGAAGGCCGGTTGCAAGCAGAGGGATGCCAGCCAAAATGCAGCTCCTTGTCAGATGTAACTGGAGGATTTTCCTGGCTGTTTGTTTAATCCTCTTTGTGGGATACACAGCACAAGGTAAAATGGGGCAGTAGTTCTCTCGGTAATCCTCTTTCTGGGCTATGCAGTGGAGGCCAAGTAAGCAGCCTCCAAATTTTACAAATTTGCCTTCTTTTGGGGGTAATAAGATCTACGCAGTCTGTTTCGCTAACATTTCCTTTTCTGGAGGGGGAATGGCAAGAAAAAGTGATTTTAGCAATTGGAGCATTTCCATTTTTGAGAAAAGACTTCATAAAACATGTTGTTGCATGTGTGTATGTTTTCAGTCTATATATCTCAATATATATTTTCCTATATATCTATTTCATAGTGGTTCTGGTTACTGCTGTTACTCAGTTATGGAGTTACAGACATAGTATGTAACAGTTCCCATGTCATAACCCTACAGTCTGCTTTCTGGGGGGAGCAGGAAAGGAAACTAGTTGTAAGTATGAGGAAACTAAACGGTTTATTCCGTAAAATATTGCAACACACACCACTAAATAACAGAAGGGAAATATTGATTCATGATGCTGTGCCCTGTGGATTTGTTTGTCGTGAGAGAAAAACTGCTCTTCAAGCATGTGGAGTATAATTGTCCACAAACCTAAGCTGTGACAGTGATAGGCTCTCATTACTCTGAGGCTGATCTTTGAGGGATTATGGCCTTGCTTGTTCTATGTTGCTTATTTGGAAATTTTTCAGCTGCAGCTGTTTATTTTGTTGCCACTGTTATTATTAAAAACCTTCTGAATAACAGGCGAGGAGAAGAAAATAAGTATGAAAAAGGAATATACTATAGAAGCAGCAGGAAATTACACCCGTGAGATCTTTTTTCTTTTACAGAAGAGTGTAGGAGGTAGCTGAAAGTCATCCAGTGCATTATGGAAATATATAGGGCAATAGAGAAGTGTAATTATGGAAAGATATTCCCAAGAAACTGAGAAAAAAAATAGGTAAAATGCCAACAGGTTGAGAATGCACCAGGAGGTTTCTGAACAAATTAATTACATGAGACCAAGAGGAAGGATGAAATGTCACTGCTCTCATCTTTATTATGTGATCCTTATTTTGTTGTTTTGGTATTTATTGAAGACACACATTTTCAGTGACAGCCTCAATCAGGCATATGGGGAGCACCAGAACTGAAAAGCTGGGTTTACAAAACCTTGTTGTGTCTAGGAAACACCTGAACTGTCTCTCCTCTGGTGAGTGCTCCCAGAGCCTCCATAAAACCCAAACCTGCTCCCAAGGCACACCTCGAGTTTCTCACCTGCCCACCAAAACTCAACCCATTGAACTTGAAGGGGCAGAGCTGGAGCCAACAGAGGAAAGAGAGCGCAGGAGCCAGCTCTCTGCTGGGTGCCTTGTCCCCAGGAGCTATTTTCACACACGTCCACCTTCAAGGAAGCTGCAGGAGGCTGAGGCCCCAGGTCCCCCTCAGTTGTGCCATACTGTGAGCTGGCAATGAGCCTTGCTGTGATGCCAGCGGCTTCCCACGGACTTCCCATGGACTTCCCGGTGCTGTGTGTGAGGGGATTCCCTAGCATTTTTCATGGACTTCCTGGTGCCGTGTGCGAGATGTCTCAGATGACAAAAATGTCACTTAGGATGTCAGCAGCCATTTAAAACAAAGTCCTCAGGGTTACTTTACTTTTCTGGAGGTTGAGCAATCAGGGCCACACAAATGACTTTCATCTGCTCCTTTAAGCCTTATTAGGTGCTCGTAAAGTTCATGGGACCTGGTGAATAATGTCCTGGTCGTTGTGGCTGATTCCATCAGGTGCTCCGATGCAGAGGGCGAGGTACAAGAGGGTGAGGTGCCGGCCCGAGGCCTGGTCTGCTAACTGCATTGAAGAGAAGGGGCCCTGGTTTTACAGGCCCGCTGGTGGGGCCAACAGGATCCTTCCTCCCATGGCAGACCCGTCCTTGTAAGTTCATTTGCCCCGTGGGTGTCATTACTGCTAGCACCCCAAAATGTATTCTTCCTGCCTTGACAGTCCTGTCACAGCGTGGCTTGTCCACAGTAACGTGAGGCTTTGATGTGTTCATCTGAGAGAAAATTGCCTCTCTGCATTTCAGGATGAAGAGATACCAGGAGCTGGGGGACATATTCCCTCTCTCGGATGAGGATTCTGGCTCTGGATCCAATACCATGGTGGAAGCAGAGCCAGCCTCGGGGTCAGGGCTTGGTGACAGCGACAGCTTCTCTGAGGCAAAGCTGCCTGTCTTCCTGGAGAGCCTGCGAGGCACTGAGCTGAAGGAAAAGCTGTCGGAGGAGGATTTGCTCCTGTAGGGCTGGAGACGTCATCCTCATGTGCTGCTCCCTCGCCTCTTCCCCAGAGCCTGACCCGACAGCAGTGAAGCGGTTTTAAACCAGCATCAATAAAAACGTTGCCTTAAGATCTTTACTGCTTTCATTTACTAAAAGTGTTGTTCAGTCTGAGCTGCCTTTTTGTGTGTGTGCAGGCAGCAGCCGTCCCAATGGCGACACCAACAGCGATGGGTGCGCAGCCAGCTTTGTGGAGAAGCCATCGTGCTCTGAGGGGACAAATTCCAGCCCTTTGCGCGCTGGGAGCCGCCTGCCCTCACACAGCGATCAGCCAATCGCGTATCCCGAGAAAGAGCGCGAAATCCCGCCAAAGCCAAGGTTTATTACCGCGCTCGTTTCCGGACGGGACCCCCACAGCGCTGCCGCCTCCCGGCCGCCAGGCGGCGCCCTCCCGCGGCGGGCACGGGCTGCAGGGGGCAGTCACGTGCGGCGGGGCGTGGTCACGGCGGGGATGGGCGTGGCCTGGGGGGCCCGTGAGGTCACATGACCGGGGGCGCGCGGCCGGGGGC
>VYXF01012343.1:109655-122290 GCA_013397295.1 Polioptila caerulea | reverse complement strand
GGGGGGCAGCGCCGATCCGCCATCGCCTGAGGCGGCGGCGGCCTGGGCAGGGCGGTGCCTCCTCTCCCTCTCCTTCCTTCCCGAAGCAAGGATTTAGGGGGTTATTAATTTTGTTTGCGGATTAAACGTGCCCGCGTGACCTCGGTAGGGCGGGGTTTGGTCGTGGAGCTCGGGTTCCGTGCGCCCCGCGCAGCTGCCGTCGGGGAGAGCGCACGGACGGACCTGGGCTTATCGCTGGATCTTCCGGCAGTGCCGTGAGGCAGCGCTCCAGCTGCGGGCTGGGATCCTCACGGAGCGCACCCTCCAGGAAGGGGCGGCCGCCTTGCGCCTGGCAGGCTGGGCGAAGTGCTGGGTGTGCTCCGGCGAAGAGGTTGAGAAGATGCGTGTTGTAAAGAGTCATCCGGATCGATGGCTTTGTGGCTCTGGGGTGTTCGGGTTCCTAAGGCTTGTATCTCTCTTGCGCCTGCCGAAGCTGCTCCGGGAGAGGTCGGGATTTCTGCACTCTCTGTCAGCCGCTGGCATTCCCACAAGTCCTTCAGTGCAGCTATTGCACTTCAGGGCTGGACGCAGCTTGATTTTGGTCCTGATGTAGCAGAATCCCCAGCGTCTGTCTTTTGCACAAACCCAAGAGCATAGCCTGGCATTTGGCCCGTTTCTGGAAACCCCAGTTCTCTGCATTCTCTTAAACTGTGGCATAATAAGCCCTATGATAGCTAACTAAAATACTTCTTGTTTTGCATAGTTTCCCTGCAACAGTATCTTCGATAGCAGCTGGAGGAAATGCCAGCTGTTGACCTCTTTATTTCATATGTTCTTGTTTTCTCTGGAGGAGATCATAGCTAATCTCGAAGGAGTGCAGTTGAAATATTTACATGCAGTCTCCTGAGAAGTGATATGTTACCAATGTTTGGTCTCGTTGACCATTTAAATGGTCAGCTTGTAATTCAGAAGGTACTGTGAGAGCATCCTGCATAGTGTGCCTAAAGGTAATGTGCTTCCTTGTTTAGTTAAAGGGGAGTATAAGACTAATCTGGAAAACAAGTACAGTTTCAAGGAAAAAATGTGGCCATGCTCAAAAGTATCTTGTGTTTAACATAGTCTACAATTTGGAATTCTTGTTGAAACTTCCTTCTTTTTCCCTTACCCTTCCTCAGAAATCAAGAATCAGTAATGGTTCTAGTGTGCACTGTTTAAAAAACAAAAATATTTTTTCAGCAGTCCACGCAAATCTGTGCTGGGCAGAGGCTTGGAACACATTTTGGTCTTCCATCTGATGGCCATGTTGGCCATCTGCTGCTGCTTTCCCCTCAGAATGTGCAGTAGATATAACAGGGTTTCAGTTAGAGTCATATACATCTTCGTGGATGGAAGTGGGGCCGATTGCTGCACACATACAAAGTCAGTTTAGTCTTGTGTGGATTTAGTCTTGTGTCACTGTTCTATAGCTCCAGCTTGCTCTGTCCTCTCTCCTCTGGGAGCGGTGAGCACGAAGTCACTCAGTGTTCTTACTGCTAAGCAGTAGCATTCAGATAAAATCTTCCCCTAGGCTCTTTGTTTTTTATGCTGCATTTCAACCTTCAGGACCCCAGGATGTCTTGTAAAGAGTTCTTACTCCTTTTTGTAATGTTAAATTGGAGAAGTGACAATGGTTGTGTAGTTTAACTCCAGCTGGCGAGAAAACACCACCAAGGCCCCTCACTTCTCTCCCCACCCTGGTGGGATGGGGAGGAGAAGCAAAAGTAAAACTTGCAGGGATATAATAATAATGGTGAATAATAACAATAGTGATAATAAAAAAGAAACGTAAATGATGCACAGTATAGTTGCTCACCACCTGCTGGCTGATGTCAGATCCATGTCAGCCCCTTCTGGGTAGCTCCCCCCGTTTATTCACTGGACAGGGCTTTCTAAGGTGGGGCATGTCCCCCTGGCTGGTCTGGGTCCCCTGTCCTGGCCATGCTCCCTCCCTGCTCTTTGGTGTACCTCCTCGGTGGCAGAGCATGGAGCACAAAAAAGTCCCTGACTTAGAATGAACCCGATGTAGCAGCAACTAAAACATCAGTGTGTTATCAGTGTTATTCTCAGACTGAATTCACAAAACAGCGCTGTATCAGCTACTGAGAAGAGATTAACTCTAGAAGAACTTACATCTAGAAGAAGTTAACTCCAGCCAAAACCAGGACAAACTGTTTCATATATACGAAATTCATCTGGTTGAAGCAGATGTTCTCATGGAGAATATAATGTCATTTCTCAAAAAGCCGCAAAAATCGCACTGAATTAGTGAAGTGTCATCTGCTTTAGTACATCAAAGCAGATTAATGCCTAAATCTTTGAAGGAAAATGTTGGCTTTTGCACTAATCTTGCTGAGTTTCCCATAGAGCCACTAACATGTTTTGCAGTTCTTGTAAGAAGTGTTTGTGTAAGATCAAAGGATGGTCTCTCATGTTCTTGTGTTTGGTGCCGGTCAAAAGTTCAAGCATAGAGAATGCTGAGGGAAGGTGAGGGCAAACATTGTGCCTGAAGCAGTGTTACAGGTAAACTTGTAGCACCCACTCTCTCGAATGGCAGCTGTGTGCAGCTGAGGTGGGCTTGTGGAGGACTGCTGCCCCTCAAAGCTGCTGGTGCTGTCTGCTAAGACAACTGTGGTGTGTAGGCAGAAGCAGCAAAAAAAAAATCCCTATTTCCCTTCCCCAGCCAGGGGGATACTTTTGCGCTTTGCATTATATCCCCTGTGATTGTTTCTTTCCATTCTACTTTGCTCTAGTGTTTAGGCTTTTTTAGGAGTAGTAATGGTAACTACACTGTGTGCTTTTTATAAACCTGATATTTTGTAAGAGCTGTCACTGCTTGTTACTGACCTGATTTCAGTTATTTACTAGGTGAACTGCTGTCCTTTGTCATCTCTGTTTCTTGAGTCTCTGATACATAATAAGTTTGTAACTTTGTGAAAGTGCAAATGTTTTTTCCCCAGCGTGCAAGTAAACACCACATTTAAAATGGAGTATCCACTGTGTAGTAACTTATCCAATTCTTGTTATTCCAGAGTTTTCTTGGAAACCTTTTCGTTCCTGTTTGTGAGATTGATGTTGTACTTAATGATGCTGAAACACGAAAACCTGCAGAAATCAAAACAGAAGATGGTAAAGTAGAAAAGCATTTTCTCTTCTATGATGGAGAATCTGTTTCAGGAAAGGTAAATTTTTATTTAAAAGTGACTATTAATTACTGTTCTGATTCTGGCATGCAATACATATTGGATAAATGAAAAGCTGGTATAAGATAAATGAAAAGCTGGTATAAGAGCTACATTTTCAGCTTGTGTTCTTATTTAAAGAGGAAACTGGTTTGCTGTGTATGGTTTTTTTAACCACAGTCATTCAGGCAGCTGATAAAACTCATCATTTTTGAATACTAACTGTTGATTTCTTTCTGGTCATCTGATATTTATGAATAAGCTTTTTATGCAATGATGTGCAATCCTACCATTGCTTCTGATGAGAAAACTGTTCCAAACTGGATCCCCCAGCTTCCCTTTCCCTTTGAACTTCAAAATCCACAATCTCATACAGGTAACAGTAATTTTTGGCTGGTGCAGTCAAAAATTTGCATACCCCCTGAGATAAGCCTTGCTTTCCATGGCCTGAAGTGGTTTCTGGATTGCATGAGAGGAGCAACATGCGAAATTCAGCTGACTGCTGAGTCAACAAGAGTTTTTCTTACTGGAAGAAAAGGCAATGAAGTTGAGATTGCCAGAGGGATTTCTCTACATTCAGCATTGCACCTAGGAGCTCCTTGGCATCACTGTTTTACGGGAGCCGTTCTCACTCTGAGTATTTGTGTTATGATCCACTTTTCCTTCAGAAGCCTCGAGTTGGGTATTGTTGGGTTCTGAGATTGACTTCTGAATGCCTGCTTAGATCTTGACTGACCTGTATCACTGGGCACCTTCCTGCTCTGGCGATACCTTTCTGTACAAAGATCCTGTGTCTCTGGAAGGATCCTTCTGGGGATGTGAAGTGCCACAAATGAGCCTCAAACCCAGGAAACTGAGGGAGAAGCTTATGATCACTGGCTGGAGCACTGCTTGCTTGTGTTGTCAGCACCTGAGAGGAGCCTGATGAGTTTTGGCTAACCCAAGCACACTGGCATGAGGGGGTCTGGGAGACCAGAAATTTTCTGGACGACTTCCCTCTACCCCATCCTTTTTGTCACCACAAAGATGGAATGTTCCAGTGGTTTACTTCCTACTCAGATAGTGACAGTGTACTGGATTTTGAAGTACAGGAATTTCTTCGGTCATCATTGCCTTATAAGAAAGCATCCTATATGCTTAATATTTACGTGTTTCAATACAAAGTAGCCTTGTGGAATCCTTTCTTGTCTGCTTTTGAGAATCAGAATCACAAATGAAAGTCTTCATAGTAGATTTCATTAGCTGTTATTTTTCATTGACTTAGCCAACACCAGTCTTTAGCTGTCTGCCAGAGAAGGGACTGAAGCTCACTTGACTTGAAAGGAATCAGTCTCAATTCATTTTTGGGCTTCCAGATGTGACTGTCAGAAGATGCTTTGAAGCATCACAACTGGCTCTGCTTGAGCTCTGGCTTGGATACTTAATTTTGAGTCTCGAAAATTTCAATTTTCGTTGTAAAATTCAGTCTCGTGGATGATTAGATTTTTCTTGAATGTTTTAGTGGTGCCTTGGAAGTGCTTAATTTCATGATCAACTGTTTGATTTGGGTGCCTTCAAGCTCAGGTAGGACTGTCAAGAAGAGATCTTGGTTTTCATAGGCAGGTATTAATGTTTTCCTTTTTACTGAAATCACGTTAGAGTGAAAATGTTGAAAAAATTTAACTTGTGTTTGGTTGTTTATTTTTTTTACCTTGGTAGGTGAACGTCTCCCTTAAACATGGGAAGAGACTAGAGCACCAAGGAATTAGAATTGAATTTGTAGGACAAATTGGTGAGTTTAAGTTATAACGGGGGTTTTAGGTGCTTGTGGTTTATGGAACTTGGCACTTGTGACTATCAGCAGTTCGGCTCAAACAATGTTCTGATCAGTGCATGATAAGGGCCAGAGGAAAGTTGTATTTTCCTTACTTTGAAGCAAGTGATACACTAATTTGTGCTGCTCAGAAAGTCATTGCGAGAAAGATGTGTACATGTGAGGGAGAACTAGGTTGGTGAGTATTCAGTCTGTCTCAGACTAGCTGAAATTTCGATTAGTAACCACTCGAGATTTAGGAAAACTAAACTTGTGCTCTTCTCTGAAAGAGAAGAGATGTAGAAAAGAAATTAGGAGGCAGTGTATAGAAAAATACTGTAAAAAATTCTATGGCAGTTGGTTTTATCAAACCAATTAGAAATGTAAATTTCTAACTACCTAAGTCTGCTTAGAGTTGAACTATGGGGAATCTTTATTATATCTAACTTCTTATAATCCAGGTAATCTCTCTGCACCCTTATGCTGATGCTAAAATTCCTTCCCTCTCAGAGAGCTGTTTGCATTATTGTCCCTCTTGGAAGTAATTACTCAAGTTTCAGCCTCGTGCAATTGACTTTAAATGGAATTTCCCAAATTCCCTGTTTCTCATCAGTCAGTAGGCTCCAGTACTCTGTGCTGGTGTAGCAAATATGACTGACACCTGGCACCTGCTGCTTTATGCTTTGAGGTTTTGATCAGTAAGGCTGTAAAATTAAACTTTGAGAATAAAGCAGCACTGTGGTGGGAGTGAGGCATATAGACAGAGATAAAAAAGAGCTCAGGTATGTCAGCTTCATTTAGTCTGTTGTCTTCCAATAGCTGTACAAATTGTTTTTCATCTACTCGTGACTTACACATTTTATTCTCCAGATGAATTTAATTTGATGTAGTGTTTCCTGAAATTCATACATTTCTGGGACTTTCTGTTATGCTACATTTGGAAGTCCACAGAGTTAGGCAGACGTGGTTTAAACCACTGCTCTTTGTACTTATCCATGTTTTCTTGCATCCTTCCAAGTTTTAGTATAGAAATGCTGAAAGCATTCCAGTAGTGTGATCTCTCTGCACTATTTGCAGACTAATTCCATATCAAACCTGTATTTTAAACTAACTCTTCAGAGTACAGCTTTTCTGACTGACTGGCACAAAAATTATTTTATATGCAGCATTAGATAAACTGTGTATTAGATAAATGCTTGTCCCAGCAAACTTCAGTACATTTTTAGATAAGTTGTGGTCATATTGGAAAATAGGAGTTACTAGTTAGTGTCAGTTTCTACCATACTGGCAGTGATAAACTATGGATTTTGTCTGTTAAGTACATTTGTTCTTTTCTGAAAAACTTCAGTCTTTGTAAAACTAACTACCAGTGCTGGTGTTCAGTTTTGAATGGTAGAGAAGCTTATTTTTAGATACTGAAGTGTTTGAGTTTTGATTTTTAGGGTAATTTTTGGTGAGAGTTGGACAACATATCTAGGAATGAGTTCTGGAGACAGGAGATGCTGTTGCTGTGAAACTGTTTTTGTTTCCAAATGACTGACTTAGACCAGGGGTCATAATAAGCCATTTGACTGTAGACTAGTAGTAATAATAAATTATTTACTAGATGTTGTTAATCTGCAGATTAGGATCACTAGCCTGTCCTAAATAAGGCAGTCCTGACGTTGCTTACATTTTGTCCCTGCAGCATTAAATGCTGGAAGCCAAAACTAGGCAATGCTAATTACAGAGCAAGAAGTACTTATTAAAGCTAGCTAAACTGTCATTAAAAAACAATGCCATGCTAGTGAAGCTCTCAATGTGTTCTCTTCATTCCAGTTAGTTCTTTAGGGTTGCTAACTGCAGGTTGCTAGAACTTAAGGTAATTTGAAAACCTGAATAAAACATTTGGTCAAATATGTGTATTTTAAGTTAATTGCTTCTGTTATACTCTCCCACCTGCTTCTGCCAAATTAGAGACCTTTTTTTTTTAGCTAAAAATAAACACTGAGACTTATTTTCCCTTAACTTTAGAACTCTTCAATGACAAAAGCAATACCCATGAATTTGTAAACTTAGTGAAAGAACTGGCCTTACCAGGAGAACTGACCCAAAGCAGAAACTATGACTTTGAATTCATGCAGGTTGAAAAGCCATATGAATCCTACATCGGTGCCAACGTCAGACTGAGGTTTGTAACTGTTAAACCTTTTTTTCCCCTCTCCTCCCCTGCAGAAAATTCATAATTTAGCAATTATGCTGCCCCCTCTTCCTCCTTTTAGTTATTACATAGAACATGTAAAAGCCTGTAGCTAGTATGCCTTGATTGGAGTTGTGGAGCTTGTAACACAATGTAGTTTTTTTACTTAATTTGGAATTGCTCAGTGCTGTTTGTATAAATAAAATTCCTTCAGTTCAATCAAGTGAAGATAGTCCAAATCTCTCCTTTAAAAAAAAAGAAACCATACCCACAACTAAAGAAAACACTCCCACATGTGAGTGTTTTGTCTTGTGTTTTATTCAGGTGTCTTACTCTTATTTACTTAGTCTTATGAGATTGTACACTGGTCTTTCAAAGAGTATCTGTGCTTCAGAACATGAGAGCTCTTACTTAGCCGGAATTATTCTGATTGGCTGATTCAGTGGCTTTCTTCCTAGGTATTTTTTAAAAGTGACAATCGTGAGACGGCTGTCAGACTTGGTGAAAGAATATGATCTGATTGTTCACCAGCTCGCTACATACCCAGATGTAAACAACTCCATCAAAATGGAAGTAGGCATTGAAGACTGTCTCCATATAGAGTTTGAATACAATAAGTCAAAGTAAGTGTCAGAGCAAAATGCATAAAGTAAATAACTTGGTATTAAATGGGTACATAAGGTATGTCATGTGTGGTGACCACCTTCACCTCCTGGAGACTTAAAACATAAAGTACTAGTTACACAAAGGCCTTTTTGAGATATTGGCTGTTCTGCCTTCAGTACTAACAGGAAGGCCACTAGCAAGTATTTGAGACCTAATTTTTGCATTTACACCTTTTCAGTATGACTAATAGCACTTCCTTAACTGATACTGCTGGAATGATGGAAATGCTGTAGTTGTTGTGGTCTGGCTGAGGTGCTTAGTTCAGTGGGGAAGTAAGCTCCGAGTAGTTTCAGAGCACAAGTTCGTAACTTGTGTTCAAGAAGGTGTAAAACTTGTGTTTATTCTTTAACAAAACCAACCCCTATTTTGTTCTTTTAAAGGTATCACTTAAAGGATGTGATTGTTGGAAAAATTTATTTCCTCTTAGTGAGAATAAAAATTCAGCACATGGAGTTGCAGCTGATCAAAAAGGAGATTACTGGAATTGGTAAGAGAAGCAAAGTCCAAATGAAATGACAACTTGTGTGCCAATTGAGCCTTATGCAGACCTTGAGAGTGAAGTCAGTAGTTGCAGCTCTGGCTAAACCAGTGCTCCACCAGCTTCTTTCTCACTGATGTTTGACTACCATTCGCTTTTTTTGCTTTGGCAATAAGACTTTGTAGTGAACACTGTCAGTCTGTTTAATTGTTCTGGGGTCGTGACTCTTGTGACTCTTCACAAATGTGAACCTTTGAATGGAACTTGGGCATAAATATGCAGTAGCTTAATCAGCTTTAATAGATAATGAGCAAGAGAAGAGGTGTAAAATGCATCCTGAAGACCCCCTTGCCTCTACAGAGATTAACTGGTTAAGGGGCCTTGGTAAACATTGGCATGCATCAGTCATGTTCTAGAAATGTGTCATTTCCTGTCATCCTAAAAAATTGATATGTTGGAAATATCCAGTGGCTTTGAAGCAGAAACAGATTGATTATTGCACATCAGACTGTGGCTTCATTCCCCAACAGCTGGGCTCTCGGAAGCTTCTTGTCTGGAGAATGATGAAGCTTCTAGTAGAGGAAGAGCAGAAAGCTCCACTTTACTTTTGGTTCTTGAGCTGGCTGATAACCCTTCTGTTTCTAGTCTGAGCATGGCCTAGCAGTATCAGTTCCTAGCACTGCTCACCAAGCAGAGGAGTTTCAAGATTCCAGTCCCTCTTGCTTGTCCCTTATTTAAAGCTTGCATATCCAGGGCTGCTTTGAAGATCTGGTGCCTGCCTCTTCTGTGTCACTGTGGCAGGGGGAGAGTAGGAAAGAGATGTCCTCCAGGGAGAGGGTTTTGCTTGCTTTAGCCATGCCTGACTTACGTGCAAGACAAAGGTAAAGGTGCGGTGCTGTGTTAATTTAAATGCTGCAGAGTGAAGTTGTTGGGATAAAACTTAGTGAATGTTTAAAACTGAAGCGTGTGTTCTCACAATGAAAACTTGTTTCACCAGGACCCAGCACCACAACAGAGACCGAAACCATTGCAAAGTATGAAATAATGGATGGTGCACCAGTTAAAGGTAAGTAACTGTGATTGTTTTAAAGGGTGAGCATTTAGTGTTAAAATCCTATATAAAAGATCTGGAGCAGAAGAAAGGACTTAATTTTTTTTTTAACTGGAGAAACCACACTTCTCCATAGATTGCTGAAATGATGATGCTCTTTCTATTTGGAGAAAACATTTTTAGGGGCTTGGGCCATTTACTTGGGATCCTAGTAACTTTTACCCTTATTTACGATTGGAAATTCTATGGCTGATTCTTTCATCAAACCTGACTCCATGGTGTAGACCAGCTCTAGAGAGTTCAAAATACTCATCCTTCTGGCTTTCCTGGCTGCCATGCTTGTGCTGAGAAAGGGTTCTCACTTTTGTTTCGTACTTGCTTCTGTGCTCAGTGCTGTGTTTCTGATTTTTTTTGGTGGGTGGTTTTTTTTCTTGTGCATGTTGGTTTTGCTTTTTTTTTTTCACCAAGGAACAAGCACAGACAGTGCTTGGGAAACTGATTTTATTTTGCATGTTTTCTGAAACTGTATTAATTATTCCAGTTGTAAGGAAGTAATTTAAGCTTTCTGTTTTTTGCAGGTGAATCGATTCCTATAAGACTGTTCTTAGCAGGCTACGACCCAACTCCAACAATGAGGGATGTTAATAAAAAATTTTCAGTGAGGTACTTCTTAAATCTGGTGCTTGTGGATGAAGAAGACAGACGATACTTTAAACAGCAGGTATGGTCTTCAGCAGTCC
The DNA here is from genome assembly GCA_013397295.1 of Polioptila caerulea. NCBI lineage: Eukaryota > Metazoa > Chordata > Aves > Passeriformes > Certhiidae > Polioptila > Polioptila caerulea. The sequence continues at coordinate 112,187 of VYXF01012343.1, read as the reverse complement.
TGTTGCAGAATTATCTGGGCTGTTTTACATGCTGCTTTGAACCTTCAGCAGGTTTAAAGCCACCTGTGTTTCATGGAAGGCATAAGCATTTCTGGCATGTGTGTTGACAGCTGTGTAGATGGTATTAGCTTGCAGAAAAGGAGCCAAGGGAGATGCTGGATGCTATTCCAGCAAGGATAGCGTGCTCAGTACTATTGAACTTGCATTGGGATGCCCAGACAAAACACTGGATGAGTAAAATGAGCTACTGGTGCATTTGTTTGCTTCCTTAAACTCCTGCAGAAAAATCTCCCCTCCTGTATTAGCATAGGTTCAAAACTGCAAAGTCTTAGTAAGGACTAAGGCATGTGATTGAAAATTTTAGAGAAGATGAGGTGATGCTGACGAAAGGTGTAGCCAAAAGGGTCACTGGAAGAAGCTGTGTGGATTAGATCAGAATCTTACTAGTACAAAGTAGACAAGACAGTATAATTAAACATGGAAACCAAGAGGTAGCTGGAGCATACAGTGGCTATGGTAGGCTTTGGGTTTTGAGAAAAGGAGGAAGAAAGATTTCTTGAACTCTTTAATAACTATTAAAATTGAGGGTAGGATAGTTAAGGGAGGGGTGACTGCTCAAGTTGGCAAGTATTCAAGCAGTAACAAAATATGTAAACTTAATGGTGGTGTCCTTCTGTTACTTTTATATAAACTGCTCTGATAAGTAGTGGGGATGCATTTTTTTTTGGTGGGCTCTTGTGTTTGGTTATCTTTTTTATTTTCCCGAAAGTTTTAGTTTATCAGAAGCTTAAGAAACTTGATGCTGTTGCCTTAATGGTAACTGTTGTTTTCAAGAGTGTTTTCTCCCTCAAATAGGAAATAATTCTATGGAGAAAAGCTCCTGAGAAGCTGAGGAAACAACGGACAAACTTCCACCAGCGATTTGAATCTCCAGAGTCACAAGCATCTGCTGAGCAACCCGAAATGTGAACTGGTCTAAGGTGAAAAACTTTGCAGTGCTTCAGCAGGCTAAAGATGGCAGCAGCCTGTGGGAAAAGAAGGCCAGAATTCCCATTACAACTGTCTTCCTTCATCTTGCAGTGCTGCGTTTACCATACTACTAAAGCGTTCTTCAGTTAAACATTCAAGTATGTATATACATTTAAAATAAAGTGCTTTCTCAAACACTGGAACTTTCTTAAGCTACTATTTTATACTGCACATTTACTTTTATTTGATAATGTTATATGCACTTGGGTATGCAAAAGCTTAAATCTAGTTATTTCCATGCATGGTAGGCTGGTATATTTGATTTTTGCTGCTCACCTCTGCAGTGTAGACTAAAGCATTTTCCGTCTTTCATGTTGTTTATTGCATGTTTGTTTCCAATGTTGCTTATTTGCTTTGTTTTGTTTTGAAACTGCATTAAGACACAATTGACTAAATCACACTAAAAAATCAAGGTTTATGGTGCATTTGTTCTAAAAATCTCCGAATTACTACGTTAGACAGGGTTTAACTGAAGCTGCATGTACACGCACTGGGGTTGGAGCCCTCAGACACCTCCCCAGCGGTTCTAAGAGGCTTTGTGTCTGTCAGTAACAAAGAATATTTGGAAACACCTTTGCCCTCTCTCCCCCACTTCTCTGTCAAACTTCTCTAGGCCTTTCACGTGAGTCGCTCCTACCTTTTGGGGGCTCGTTACCCAGTAATTAGTGACTGTAGGGATGTCATGAGTTCACCTTCAGGTGGTGAGCGGGTAAAGTATTTGAACATAGTTATCTTATTGATGAAGTAAATGCTTGGAACATTGATTATTTTGCAAATATGTGAAACTCTGTTTCCTCCTGGCTTCATGATTCCACTGTCTTAATGGTCAGGCTCTGTAACTATCCTGACAGGAGAGGCAAAGTGTCCTCAAAGGACTCCTCCTGGGCCTGTTAGAGGGCACACAAGCTTTTTGTGGTCTTCTGCAAAGGTATTTGAAGCCAGGCAAGCCTTAAAATTTAGAAGCTTGTCTGGCACAGTAGATTGTTTGTCTTTATCATCATCTCATAGGCATTTAGTGTTTGAAGAAGTAGCTTAAAGGAGTTAGTGTTCATCTGTTCACCACGGAGTGTGGGGTCTGTTACCAGACCTGTGTTTGGGCACCAATCGAAGCCTGCTGTGAGGAAGGCAACTTGCACTTGGCCTTTAACCCAAGGCTCCTCAACCGGTGCAAGTGTCATTGGTAACCTTACTTTATGAGTAAGTAAATAATCAAATTACACTTCTGTAAGAACTGTTTTATTACTGCGGCACTTTGATAAAGCAAAGACTCGGTGTACTTTATGCTAGGATACTCCTAACGAGGATATCTTCGGCTGAGAGCAAATCCAAATCCCTCATGTAAGTGCCTGTTCAGAAACTTAAAAGAATAGTTTAAAAAAAAGTTAAAAAAAAAAAAAAACAAATATTTTCATGGTCACTTGCATGTCCTAAACCTGGGAACGATGATTTTGAAAAACTTGATTGTACTTAACCAGCCTCAGATTGTGCAACCATGTATAACGA